>PITA01009460.1:0-77590 GCA_004023965.1 Spilogale gracilis | reverse complement strand
CCTCCTTCTTCTTCTTCTTCTTCTTCTTCTTCTTCTATTACTAGTAGCACTACTAGTAGTGGTCATCCTCCTCCTTCATTCCTATCCTTATCATCACCATCTACCCATCACTGTCACCACCATCACCAATATTACAGTTGCAATCAGCACCTTCACATCACCATCATCATCATTCCTCCATATTAGTTACTTATTCTGTTCTAGGCACCATGCTGAATATATTATAAACATAATATCACATTTATCCTCACAACAAAAGCAAGATACAACAAGATGTCCTCTACATGAGGACACTGAGATCAGAGGTAGTTAAGTATTTCACCCAAGTCCCCTTACTTTTCGGATTTCTTCTCTTTGACCTTGTAATGTTGGAGTATCCCAGGACTCTAGGATTGATAATTTCCTGTTATATTTATCTATTATCCATCACATCTTTTTAGTTTCATGGCTTTAGATATCATCTGTACATCAATAACATATGTGTGTGTATATATCCCAGATCATACAATTTCCCTAAATTCAAAAACCCATGTAATCCTGAAATAAAATACACTCATTTATGTCATTCTCTGCTCAAAACTTGAGCATGGTTTCTTAGTTCAGAGTGTAAGAACATCTCTTGTTCAGGCAAAGTTATCTAAAAGCTTAAAATCATGCACCCTGCCACTCAGCTCTGACCTTGTCATATATCTATCTTGCCATTACTAAATCTGCTCTCACCATGAAGGTCTCTTTGCTGTTATTTGAATCCTGTAGGAATTTTGCATTAGCTATTTTATACCCAGTTTCCCCAAGTATTTGCATGGTCCTCTTTCTCACTCTCTTTAAGTCTTTGCTCAAATGTTCCATTCTTAGTGATGATTTTCATGAACCACTCTATTTAAAATTCACAATATATGCCCAAGCCAACATTCCCTGCCCTATTTCGTTCACCTTATTTATTTGCATAGCACATATTACCCTTTTAATATTTTATACAAGTTATTTATTTATGCATCTGTACTCATTCTCTCCCCAACTAGACTATAGGACCATGAAATAAGAGTTTTCTGTCAATTTTGTACATGAGCAGGTCCAAAGAATCAAGAACAAAATATGATGACCAATAAACATTGTTTGAAATGAATGGATGGTATTTATATTGAATAAGAGTGGAAGAGTTACTGTTGAGATTGACCCATGGGGAAACCATTCCAGAAATTAGAGAACACAGAATGTCAGCAGACCGGCATGCTCTAGAGAGTAAGCTGTGATGACCATGTAAAACGATAGATGGCTATGGTTGGAAATTGGAAATAGATTATCTAGGTTATCAGACTATTGCGATAGCCCTAATGAGAACATGTAAGGATATAATCCAGGTCCAAAAGTGCAAAAATAAACATAGATTCAAGAGGCACTGTGAAGACATTATTAAACAACTTGACAAGGGGATGGAAATAAAATACAAAGACTATGGGGGCGCCTGGGTGGCTCAGGTGGTTACGTGACTACCTTCAGCTCAAGTCATGATCCCGGAGACCTGGGATTGAGTCCCACATCAGGCTCCCTGCTCCGGCAGGGAACCTGCTTCTCCCTCTCTCACTCCCCCTGCTTGTGTTCCCTCTCTGGCTGTGTTTCTCTATGTCAAATAAATAAAATCTTAAAAAAAAAATACAAAGACTATGGAGAAGATACAATCATGCTATAATTTCAAATCATAGGTATGTCAAGGTCAGGGTTGCTATTAACCATACCAGGAAGCAATAAACTCATGAATCAATGAATCAAAGGAAAGTTTGCAGACATGTAGAGCAAAGATAAATTCAAAGATGAGTCAAGGGGCACCTCGGTGGCTCAATTGGTTAAGCGACTGCCTTCGACTCAGATCATGATCCCAAGCCCCACATCGGGATCCCTGCTTGGTGGGAAGCCAGCTTCTCCCTCTCTCACTCCTCCTGTTTGTGTTCCCTCTCTAGCTGTGTTTCTCTCTGTCAAATAAATAAATAAAATCTCTAAAAAGAAAAAAAGATGAGTCAGGCAGTTGCTCTGCACAAGAAGCAATTTTGTTCTTGGGGGAGACATAGAAATCTCTAGAGATATTTTTGGTTGTCATCACTGGGGGGCAATAGGAGAATACTACCTTCAATGCACCCATAACAAATTTGCACCTTACATGCACATATTACATTGTCCAAAATGGAAACAGTATTGTGTTGGAGAAACCCTAGCATTAGACGTGCTGATTTTGAGATACTTTCTATGTATGTACACCGAATCACTCAAAAGTCTCATTTAGAATTCAGAAGAGAAGTTCTTTCTAGTAATATAATTTAATTTCTGTGTTTAATATTAATTTTATTAATATTAATCAATATTCCATAGTTTGATACTAGGTGTTCCTGATAGTAGTCATGGAAATAATTAAGATCATCAAAAAAACACAGCTGGAATAAGAAACCAAACACAGAATTTTGTCAAATACATTTATATGTACCTGGATGATTAGGGAAGGTGAGTCATCTAGAAAGGCAGAAAGAATCTGGATAAAATACAAGGCAGAGACTCGATACTAGTATGAGGGGAAAATAAAGTTTAAGAAGATATCTTCAATGACAAGTCAGATATTGTCTTTGATCCTTTGAGAACTGAGATGTACCAAGGAATAGATAGCATGTAAGACACAGTTTGATCAAGTGTCCAGGAGGCAGGGCCTCGGCCACTGGGTACCGGTGGTACCACTACGCAAAGTGACAAAGCCAGGAGCAGATGTCCTTCCAGAGGAGAACAGGACGGGAAGAGAGACAAGATGGTGTAGGAACAAGAGAATTCTGCTCACTTGGGTGATGTTTGTTCTCTTCTGCTTGTTGACTTTGAAGACTATTTTTATTTATTTATTTTATTTTATTTATTTATTTATTTATTTATTTATTTATTTAAGAATGGGATCACAGAAGGAGAGTGAGAAGGAGAAGCAGACTCCCGCTGAGCAGGGAGCCCAACACAGGACTCGATCCCAGGATTCTGAGATCATGACCTGAGCCAAAGGCAGGCACTTTGCCAACTGAGCCACCTTGGAACCCCTGCTTTTTGACTTTGATTTGTTTGGTGCTGTGCTTCTTATTTTGTGATTGGTGACATTCCATTTGTGTTTTGGGTCTGTGGTCAGTATTAAACAGCAAGATGCACATGAGATTTCTTTCACACCCATTTTTTTTACCTTATTCTTCTGGGCTCTGTGTCAGTCTTTTTCTCAAGCTCTTTCAGGAGCTTTGCTCAATGGTAGCCACCCAGGAGGAAGAGAGAGATCAGGATATTGCCTCCCCTCATCTTTGTTTCTGGAGGAATCTCCTCCATGGCTCTAACTTCTTGTGTATGCTTGTCCCTTGTTCCATGGTCTCAGCTCATGCAGGATAGCTATGCAGCAGTGCTGGCTTCTCAACTCCTCTGGATCCTGGGCTGTGGCAGCATCCGGTCCTCTGGTCCTCCTTCATGTTTACGTGCTGTCCAGATATCCCAGAATGCTTCATCATGCACTGCTTGTGTTCTCTCTTTCTCTCTCTGCTCTGCAGGCAATCACATCGTTTAAGTTCCTGTTTCTGTCAGTTCTAGTGTGTCCGGTGACTCTAATACTGCAGGCAATTCAGAAAAGGATGCAAATGTCCTCTTTTGGGTACACCAAGTTGCAAACATTGACAGCAAGTCCAGGGGAGGACGTTAAATTATTGAGAGAACAGCACGACTTATGTATAAAGATCTGACATCAGTACGGTCCTGAATCATCCATCATGAATCATCCTTGAGTTGCTCATGTTTTATATTTATTACATTCTGCTAAAGAGAAGCCAACACATTGTTTAAATTAAGAGATGCTCTTTCCTGGGTATAGATTCATGAAAATTATACCCCTTCATTTCCCATATAAAGGCTTTTGGAATCCACAGGCAATATTTTCAGCTGCTACAAGATTCCAATTCCTCAAATAGATGTTTCTTACAAGGGCATTCAATACAAGCTAAGAGCAGAAGACACAATTTACTGGGGACAGTTGTTTCTGGATGTGCATAAATAAATTGAGTGTAGGAATGTTGGTTTCTGATGCTGAAACTGAGAACAGTGAAGACCTTCAAAAAATATATAAGAGAAATTTTGAGCATTCTTGATATTCTTAGGAATCCCTTCTGGGGAACTGGAAAGGCAATAAAGTCATTCATCAACAAAAGAGCCATGTACAGTCTGAGTCAATCTTTCTTCAAAGATATTAATCTCATTTGGTCTAATTCTTGTATTTTAGAATTCTTAAAATAAAAACAGCTGACATGAACGCTTTGAGAACCAGGATTTAATTCTTATGTTAAAGCCAACCTATAAATGAAGGGGTTCTCTTCATGTCTTACTGTGCACATTTCTCCCCTTTCTTTGTTTTTTTCTTTTTTCCCCCAAGTCATAGTTCAGAGAGGTGCCCCACAAGGTTTAGGTCCAGGGGGTCCACCTGATGTGCTGACCACCTCACCACTTGGACCTACCCAAACCGTTTTATGTTCTTGCAACTTAGCAAAACCCTAGGGCAGAGAACAGAGTGCTAAAGTCAGAAATTCTCAGGGCATCTAGGTGGCTCAGTCAGTTAAGGTTCTGACTCTCGGTTTTGGCTCAAATCATGATCTCACAGTTGTGAGATGGAGCCCCATAGTGGGCTCTGCAGTCAATGCAGAGTCTGCTTGAAGATCTCTCTCCCTCTGTCCTTCCTGCTTATCGTTCTCTCTCTCTTTCTCTCTCTCTCTCTCTCTCTCTCTCTCTCTCTTTGTCTCCATAAATAAATGAATGTTTAGAAATTCTCAATAAAAATGAAGAGTAAAGGAACATGCCTTTCCTTTTTCTTTTACTTCTCCCAATCTTGTGCAGAAGTCTACAGATTAGGTGTCTGATGCCCTGCATATTATTCCAGTCCCCTACACTCAGCTCCCAGGAGGTGGGCACTTAACTTCTCTGAATCTGTGTCCCATCTAGAAAATGACAGTAATAACAGGTTCCTACCCACCTCATCACTTGCACCGAGAATCAAATAACATACACTAAAAGGATTTTCTTCCATGCAGAGTTCTCAAAACAATGAGTAATCAATAAAATTTTATAATACCAAAAAGAGATGCATTTTTGAGGCACCTGATCTTTGCAAGAAGCATTACCTGTGAGATTCTAACCGTGCACTAGCCCCGGAGAAACCCACATTCGGGTAACCCTGATGTCCTATGACTCTGTGCTTTTCTCCTATATCAGTTCAGTTCTGATCATGCAGAGTGGACAATTACCCAGTTATGGTTCATGGGTCTTGAAAAACATATTTAAACATCATGGAACAACTTTTTTAGCTATCTGTCACCAAGGAGATCATCATACAGCATTAGGCAGCACAATTAAGAATACACTTGAAGAGGTGGAATAAAAGCTTTTTCATTCTGCCCTAGCCAGCACTTGATTTTAGTTCGTGATTTTCCATTAGAGTCGATTAAATGAAAAAAAAAGAAAAAAAAAATCCATCTCTGATGAGGTCACAGCAGCTCACTGTGATTGCGGGTACTTGTGACCGTACCAACTGGGGAAGAGAAAGAGCCCTGAAACCACACCATGAGAGGGAGGTGGTGCTCTTGAGGTCGTTTGGGAGGGACATGGTAGGAGTGAAGGGATTTTTAGCCACCACACCATGTTATTCTGCGCCTGAACAAAGCCAAAAGACATGCAAGGGTAGTGGAGACAGGTGTGCTCTGCCACCTGCAACAGCCATTCTATCCCAGAGGGAGTGGCCCAGGCACAAGGAGCCCTTGTTACTTGTGGTGCGAGGCTTCTAATACCTTTAAGCCAGGACTGTCTCAGACAGCAGGATCTCACGTGGCCAGTGCAGCCTGTCGGGTCCATTTCCTCACCCTGGAATGCCACGGTCCACTTCAAGCAGTGCTGCAGAATAAGCTAGCATGCACTTGTTTTAATCCCAAAGGACTCTCTCTTACTTATTTACACCTTCACCTTCGTTTCCACCACCCTTCTTCACTTCCTCTCTGCCTGGCTTCTCTAGCTTTTCATAACAAAAGAGGTCCTCTCCTGCTTGTTGGTATCTTGGAGCTTTCCTTGCCCCGTTGGTTTTCCAAGATGCATTCCTGGTGACCCCTGTCTCCCCCCCTGCCATGCCCCAGCCATCTCCTAACTGCAGAGGGCTCAGCTCTCCTCCACTACCAAAGTGGGGTTCTTGCGACTCAAGTGGCTTGATCGTGAGGACAAGATTGGTGCAGTAGCCCAGCAGCCTGGGAGGCCTCATTTCTGGTTGAAGTTGGGCTGTGAATCACATGTGTGCCACAGGGCAAGGCACACAATTTCTCCAGAAAGCATTGCCCTAAACCACATCCTGCAGCTCCACGGGAATCTCTGTTCTCTGTACACAGACCTGGAGCTGAGGGCAGGTGCGTGCATGGATCGGAGCCAACGTCAGGGTTCTTGTGAGCACAGCTGGTGTTGTAGCAGCTCACACTGAGTCACCAGGAGGAACAGACCCAGGCCCTCGGTCCAGTGGGAAACCTGGACACTCAAATTGCTTAGAAAGCTTGAAACTCCAGCCCATGGATTTGGTCCACAGGAATGGAATGCAATCGCTAGTTGCAAAGAGAAGGCACAAGGTACACGCCAATTGGTGCGGCTGTAAATACGACCCAGGACGGCCCTGTGAGGAGTGCAGCTAGGAGAGGGAAGAGGAAGAAGAAAAATAATCAGTCAGGAGAGTGAGGGCAGCTGGGACACAGAGACTGTAGGCTGAGTTAGAGAATAGGTTTGCAGGGAGAGTGGGAGCCTGCAGAAGCTGGGGGTCCCTGGGAAGAGAACGGGCCCATAGCTACAGGTAGATGCATTCCATCCAGATCAGTTAGGACCAGCGGATTACCTCTGGAGCTGCAAGTGCCTGGCCTCCCTGCCTCCCTGCCGTGGTCTGACCCTGCGTGGCACCGCACACACCTCTTTCCCGGCAGCCTCCGCCTCTAAAATGAGGATGACCCACGTCAGAGAGGCTTCTGAGGATGAAATGAACTCATAGATGTGAAGCCTTTAGAATAATAACCGACAAGTAGTCCGTCCTCAATTACGTTAGCTCCGGTCCTTTGGGCAAATCTGGCACCTCTGAAGAGAGTCAGCCACCCACCTCCGTGGCCGGGTCCGGCACTCCTTGAACTCTCCAATGCCCCTTCCGGCTGATGGCCGTCTGCTGCCCCTGCTCCTTGCTCTTGCCTCCTTCTACCCCTTTGCCACCACCAGTTCTTTTGTCTACCCAGCACAGTGGCTGGCTGTTCATTTCTTCCGTTCCGTTCCTTTTTTAGTATCTTGGAGCACCTTGAGAGTCCACTAAAAGCTATGGCCCTCCCACGAGAGAATTTACATATTCATGGACCTACGACATTGGCATAGGCTAACCTGGACCGGTTTGCGATGATTGCCAAGCCTTTCCCAGCTTCCTGCTTTGACTTTCAACTCCACTGAAGACGGGACTTCCCTCTGGCTCCCTGTCACTGGAAACCCCAGCAGCGACGCAGGCAGGGCTGCCTTAGGGCATGCTTTCTGTGCTACCCCAACGTGCCATGCTGTAGGCATTCGAGATGCTATTACAAAAATGTGCCAGGTCAGTACTAAAGAAGTCGCAGGGGTGACCCTTCCCCCTTCCCTCTTTTCTCCACTTGACTTGAGATGAACAATGTGACCCTGTCCTTAAAACCTGACTGAAGAGCTGAACGTCTTGGTCGTCAGCAGATGGTTTGATGAAGCATTCTGAAGATGGGAGGTTACAGCGCTCATTACTGATAACAATTAAAACCCACTTAAAGAGAGCACCGTTTGGCAGGAGAGCATTCTAAAGCCTTGTGATCATAGAACATAGATAAACAGTAACATCTGCTCTCAGAACAACATCCATACTCATAAACCAAACATTTCCTATTGTAAAAATCATTATCTAGAAAGGCTCTCCTGATAATCCTTGTTTGTGCGAAATCCCCTAGCACATTTAGGCTACTCCAATTTTCCTTTCTCGCTCTATCATTCTCTTTCTCAATCCCTTTGGCTGTGGTATTAACACAGTCTCACTTTTAAGGCTTTAAAGGGACCACTGCTGCATTCCTATCATTATTTATGCCAACTGAGTGCTCAGTTTTGTAAATAAACATATGTCTTAGAATTTTACCTCTGGATCTTAGCTTAAACGTGTTGTCATCCTTTCTTACCACCTAGAATGATAATGGTCTAAAGATCTCTTTTTCCTTTTGTGATTTTGCTTATTTTGAAAGAGGGTACTCAGCTTTAGCGTTCCCCAGACAGC
Source organism: Spilogale gracilis (assembly GCA_004023965.1). NCBI lineage: Eukaryota > Metazoa > Chordata > Mammalia > Carnivora > Mephitidae > Spilogale > Spilogale gracilis. The sequence goes on along the minus strand of PITA01009460.1, from coordinate 69,264 downwards.
TGGATTCGTTGCTGTTTTTACAAGCAAGTAGTCAATATTCTATCCCTTCAGTAACACGGTCTCTCCCCATTCCGGGGTAGAGCTCACACAATGGGCCATATGGTGAAATCCATCCATTCGAAGAGTAGCACAATAGCTTGTGGACTGCCAGATGCATGGGGCAGTTTAGGAAAATTAACACCAACCAAAGTGCCAAAGTCCTTTGAATTGTTAGTAAAACAAGTACAAGTGTTTCCAGTGGCTTTTGACAAACTGAATTAATACAGCAATTATGCTCAGACTCTTGAGACTTTTGTGTATCGCCTTTGAAACAGATCACTGAATCTCCCACTCACACATGCATTTCCAGGTCTTGCTCTCTGACATTAGACCTGATATTCCTAATTAACAGTTGACATGAGCCGCTGATAGCCAGACCCTAACTGTCAGGTTGATTTTGTTTTTGTTTTTTGGACTTCATACATTTAAAGATCTTCCCCCAAAAAACTGGTTAAAAATGAGTCCACTACTAACTATGACAATATGAATTCTAAAAAGCAATCCTGATGGCAAGCAAGTGGATTCCTGAGTCCGTCAGTACAAACTGCTTTCCTCTGGAAAGAGTAGAGGCTGGACTGTGTCCTGGGTGTGCCTTTCTATTTCCGTAAGCTCCTGATGGTCTGTTAGAGGGATGATGGGTGCAGCTCCCTCACTCCTCTTAGACTTTCCCTTTCTGTGTTAATTAATAAAAGACAGGGGCGGGCAAAAAAAAACATGGATTTCTTTTTTTTTTACATCTCCCCTGACCTATCTGCTTCCTTTAGGCATCTCTCGAGGTTCTGATCGATCATTCCCTTAACCCTGGTGGGCATCCCTCCACAGCCCCACTGTCCTGGGATATACCTGCGTGATCTCATGTTAGGTCATGGGCAGCCTGTGCTCCTCAGTATCCTGGTCTTTCAATTTCCATGTAGTGTTTAAAATCTCAATAGAATAGGGGATGATATAATAAAATCACTGGCTAAAATACCTAAATAGAGAGCATTTCAAAAGATGAACAGAAATATAATAGTAACTCATTAGTCCCATATTCAACAGCAAGGGTGTTTATAAATAGATACACATATCAAATGGCTGCTGCTTCTTCTTCTTCTTCTTCTTCTTCTTCTTCTTCTTCTTCTTCTTCTTCTTCTTCTTCTTCTGGTTTTCTTCTAGATGTTCACCTGCTAGAGAACTTGGTTAGCTAACAGGAAAATGTGCATATTATATTCCTAATTTTCGAGAGACTTCAAAAATGAATATAAAGCACTGTGCTCATTTCACACTTGTGTTAATGTTTAGTTTAGCCTTTGAATACCCTGGTTTTGTTCCCCAAGCAGTGCTGTGGTTACAAGGGTTATGGTCATTTCAATAAAGAACCAAGGCTTACAGGCAGCTAACAGCATCCAATTTTAGGTAAGGGTTTTTCCTGAAACAACAACTCAGATTATATAGTGTAGGATCAGAGAACATTTCCAATTGGCTATCTCTGCCCCTCACCCAACTCCACTGCTCAGTGCATGCTCTTAGCAATCTGACCTTCTGCAATGTTGAAGACCTTCATGGTCTACAAAATAACTTCAAGTAGAGATCATCAGCTAATGACCAATTACCTATTTCAAAGAATAGTGTTTGGCTCATTTCTGAAAATCTCTTAAGAGGTGCAGAGCCCTTTCTGAGCCATCAGTCTCAAATGTGAGCGCCATCAAGGCAGGTTTTTTGTCATGCCAGGGGTATTCATTAACACTAATAAGGTCTGAAGCAGCGAATGATTTCTTTTGTCAAATGTAGTGCACCATTCAATTTTTCCATGAATTGAGTGGTCATCTTTATGTCGAACTTCAAATATGTAATTTGGACATAAGTGTTTTTAATCTGAAAACTTCCATTTCCAGGTCATTGAAATCCACAAACTCCTGAGTGCCTAAGTACAGAAGCACCACCTGTGTCCCAGGTTCTAAGAATCTAAACCAAAATCCATCCACAGATGAGATAAGGCAGAAGATGAAAACACATTGTGTCCAAAGCTCATCTTATGGTACTGGAGGAAGGAGAGATAAGCAGAAATGCCAAAATAAGAATTATCAGCTAAGTAAGAATAAACTTAGGTTCATGTAACTGTGAGAAATCTTACAGACCCTTCAAGTCACTGATTCTCAAACTCCCTCTGGTGAGAGAGAGACTGACTTTGCTTTTTATTTTATTTATCATTTATGTTTATCTTCAACTCATTCTTACAATTGCAAGGAATCAAATTCTCAGTAACCTGAATGACCTTGGAAGAGGACCCCGAGCTCCAGATAAAAATTCAGTTTGGCTGACCCATGGATTGCTCCCCATGAGATCCTGAGCCTGGTACACAGCTAACTTGCCCGGACTTCTGAAAACTCATGGTAATACACCATGAGCTGAGCCTTTTGTAAATAGAATTTTTGTGCACCTGGATATAGGATAATGAAGAGTTACATTTCTAAACACATTCTATATCAGTATTTGCAAGGTTTTTTGCAGACAGATTAACGTGTCCTCCGAGGATCGATGTTTTCTATAGATCACAGTGCAAGGAGTGGTTTAAAACATATTGTTTTGAAAACTGAGGCACAGAGAGATTAACCAAACCAAGCAAAGTGACACACCAGCCTGCTATTGATGGGACAGAGTCTCAGCACAGAGTGAGATAACGCTCGCACATGTCTGTTCCCATGATTGAATCTTGAAAACAATCCTATGAGGTGGCTATAAGAATTTGATTCTGAAAATACAGAGGAAAAAAAAAGTTAAGCTATTTGTCCAAGCTTCACTGTGGAAAGTGAAAGCCAAATCATGTCTTGGAACCCAAACCCTATGCTTACCAATCAAAAATGTTTAAAAGATGTCAAATAAAAATAAGCAAGGAGAAGGTGCTCTTGGATTTGTTACTATGAAGTTATTTATGATCGTTCCTGATTTTGTGCCATGAGAATGGATATATAAATTTTTTCTTTGAAGAATAATAAAAGACCATGAGTTCAGCAGACAGCAACTTCCCATGTCTACTATCTGACAGTCTCTGTGGGTCAGGAGTCCAGGATCACCTCAGCTGGTCCTCTACTCAGGGTCTCAATGGGCTGAAGTCAACATGTTGACTAGGGCTCATTCTCATCTAGAGTTTAGGGCCCTCTTCTAAGCTCATGCTGGTGCTGACAAATTCTGTTCCTTTTGGGTGTAGGACTGAGCTCCCATTTTATTGCTGGCTGATGGTCCTAGAAGCCTAGATCAAAGCCCAGTGCTTTCCAGTCCTAGCTTTGTGACCCCTCTTATAGACCCCTTTGCACTTTCATTCTGTCCCTTCAAGAATCCACCTGATTATATCAGACTCACACACATCCTCTCCCTTTTTATTAGCTCACAGTCCCCAAGAATAGTATTTCCCTTATTCACAGTTCCACCTGCACTCAGGGGAAGAGGTTTTGCAGGATATGGTCACCAAGGGTGGAGACCTTGAAGCCATCTAGAAATTCTGTTCACCACAGTAAGTTAGAAATGAGAGCACAGGTCACTCATATCTTTGCACACCTCCTTCCAAATGGCACTAAAGCAGAAAATGTGGGGCATACACATTTGTCTTTATCTCATTATGCAGGCAGCTCATGTGGGGATAATGTGAACAAATGTTGGGCAAGAGAATTTAAATTCATGAAGTTACTGTAGGGGCCTCTCTAGGACCCAAATAAATTCTAATTATTATTAAATAACAAATAAGAGACCCATGGTAGTATAGTAGACCCGACTAAATGCTTTATAGTATTGATAGCATGCCAGTTTGTGGACATAGTTCATACTTAAAGACACAAAATTGCCCCCATAACTCATCTTTTATCTAAGTTGCTTCATTTTCATCTAGATAGATATTATCTTCAAATAAAATAATACCTAGATATTATGGAGTGTCTGTGATATACCAGACACTGTGCTAGACAAAAACTCACACAGCAACCCTAGAAGCCAGGGTCGTAGCTATATAGACAGCCAAGGAATGGGAGGCTCAAGGATCTGAACTGAGGAAGGGCACAAGAGTTCCCTTAAATCTAAGGCTCTCTGACCTCCAAGCCTGGCCTCATCACAACCCACTCACCCCACTGGAAGGATGCTTCTGAGCTTCTGTAGCTTGCCCACCTTGTCTCCTGTCCACCTGAGTCAAGGATTCTTACCTGCAGCAGCAAAAGAGAAGTAAGCAAATGTTTTTACACTCCCATGAGGCCTATAGTCAATGCATATCTTGATTTTTGTGATTAAAACACACACACACACACACACACACACACACAGAGTCTTCTTTTCCACCTGTTACTCTATCAGAAAAAGCATCATTTACCAGGGCCTTTAAATAACGCACTTCTGATGAAAAAATATATCAGTGTTCTCACATTTACAAAGCTACATTCCTTCCCAAAGTATAGAAGTGTTTCTAAAAAATAAATGGTACTGGACTTTAAGAAAGAAGAGAAAGAGTGAGTTCTTAATTTTTTTTCTTTTTTTTTTTTAAAGATTTTATTTATTTATTTGACAGAGAGAAACACAGCTAGAGAGGGAACACAAGCAGGGGAAGTGAGAGAGGGAGAAGCAGGCTTCCGGCCGAGCAGGGAGCCCCATGTGGGGCTCGATCCTGGGTCTCCAGGATCATGACCTAGCCGAAGGCAGTCGCTTAACCAACTGAGCCACCCAGACACCCCAATTTTTTTTTTCACAAAACAGTAATAAGCTGCATTTCAGAAGTGCATGGTAGACAAGAGCATGGCAGGGAGGATAAATTGAGGAGGGGGGCAGAAGCAAATATGAGATAAAATACAGAGAAGGAAGAGAAAATGCATGCAAGTTGAGCTCTAAAATGACCACCCTGGGAAGAGGCCCAGGGCTGAGATGGAAGGCACCTCCCCAGCTGTGACTCCAGAATTCCATGTGTCGCTCTGGAGCTGGTGACTCTCGGGGAGGGGAGGTCCAGCAGAGGGAGTCCCTAGCTACCCAGTTTTATCCCACCCTCATTGCTGACTCACCTTCAACTTCAGGGCTATGGGAGGGGCCTTCAACTAGGCTGACCCAGAGAAAGCCTGAAGGGGGGGAGGGGCAGGGCAATAAAAGTCCTAGTCCCGTCCCCTCTTAAGGGTCTGTTGAAGTCCTAACTCCCAATTACTCAGAATGGCCTTATTTGGAAATAGGGTCATTGCAGGTTTAATTAGTTAAGATGAGGTCATACCATTATGGTGGGACCCTAACCCAGTGTGACTGGTGTTCCCATAAAAAGACAGCCATGTGAAGACACAATGATAGAACGTCACTTGACACTGACACAAGGATGGAAGGACTGTGACCACAAATGAAGAATTGTCAACCATTGACGACAACCGCTGAAGTCGGAAGAGGCACGGGAAGCACGTTCTCTACAAGCTTCAGAGAACATGGTCCTGCTGACACTTTGATCTTGGACTTGTGACCTCCAGAACTGTGAGACAATAATCTTCTGTTGCTGTAAGTCCCCGAGTCTGTGGTCCCTTGCTCCAGCAGCCTGTGAAGCAGATTCAATCTGGTACAGGGGTTCTGATTCCAGGCCCATCCTGACTCCATTCAACGTCTGTGCTCACCGCCAGAGAGGACCATATGTGATTTCACTAAGACAAAAGACGGAATGTTTCTGGCAATGATTTCTATAAGATGTAAGGCACAAGAGAAGACTCAAAGTATAGATAAATAGGAGGGAAAGGGGCTTCTCAGTTCCATCCCCAGACTATGTCTTGGGCCTGTTTGGGGAGGTTGGAGGTCGAAGGATGTTGATAAAAGCGAAGAAGATAGTGGACACGGAGAAAGGCATGAACCTTGCACAGAGCAAGGACAGGTCAACAAAGGACACTGAGAAAGAAAAGAACTTGTCCTGAGGTCCACTGAGACCACATGATCTCCTGCAGCATGGGCTGCCCTTCCAATCTGAGACTGGTAGGTTCATGCCTTGCACTTCAGCCACTGCTTCATCTGGTGGCCCTACATGGCTGAACGCCCGCCTGTCCTCTGGAACTGTGTGATGCCTCCTGCTGACCCCAGAAAGACATCCCTCCCTACTCCTTGTGAGATCCCCCAAGACACCCACAGGTGCACAAGAAGTAAGGGAAAACCTGGTTACTGCTGAGTGGGGTTGGCAGGAAACGAAAAGGCCTGCCTGACCAAGGGCAGGCAGACCAGTTTGGGATCCTAGCATGGGCTGATTCTGTGTGTCTCCTATTTGCCTGGGGTTCGAGGACTCAGTAACACAAAGAGACTCATCTAGAAACCAGGGAGCATCTAGGAAAACTGGGGGTTAAGGGCAGAAAGAACAGCTCAAAGAACCATTTCGATTCAGCGACTGCAGAAACATGAGTGTTTCTGCATAGCACTGAACAACTCTGAAAACAGCGTCCTCTCTTCAGAAACCGCAGGAAACGGCTTCTCACTGATAGATGCCCACTCTGCCGACAAGTTCCCAGTTCTTTCTGGATTCTATCCAAGCTTCAAGTGGCCAGGTGCCATCCCGTAGCTCCTGCGTCTGCCCGTTGGCTTCTTGGAGAGATTCCTCCATTCCATCGAAATTTGCAGAGAAAAATTTCTGTTGTAGGTTCTTTTTTATTTTGAGTTGGTGGGAAATTTTATTTTTAACTTCGGAATGGGTACTGCAAATTACTCTTAACTCCATTTCAGATGATATTCAGGTCCAACAGTTTTTCTACTAGACTTTTTCCAGTCCAGGATTCAGTCCAGGAAATCACATTATGTTTGGAGGCACATCTCTAGCCTCCTCTAGCCCATAACAGTTTCTTCATCTTTCTTTTTCATGGCCAGTGCCTGGAGCGGCCCCCAATCATGCTGCCATAATGAAAGGCTAAATCAGAACACACAGAATAAAGAAAAAACACAGGCAAAAACATGTAAAAGGTCTAAGTTCTTCCTGCTGCCACCAGGCCCTGACTCTACTCGCCTGCCTCACATTAGGTGTGGGCTAGCAAGTGTCTTTAATGTGTAAAGCCATTGGAGAAAGTGTGAATTAACGAGTACTTTCATAGCAAGGCTGATCGAGGCAGGGCGAGCATGAGGAACACGGAGATGTTCTCCGGAAAAGCCCAAGAAGAATCTTTGCACTAAGGCCCCAAAATAAGAATGCTTCCAGAATTAGAAGCTGGCATCTCTGGAGTGAGCTCGGAGATGGCTCTTTCCAGCTTCCTGACAGCCTCAGTTTCCACAGCCCAGAGTAAGGAGCCTGTGCTCATTAGTGGAAGTCCTACCTAGGTGGCTGAAACTTTTCCAGAAAAAGTTTGGGTTTGGTTTTTTTTTTTAATCTTCTTTTTCATTAAGAGTTTCTTTTTTAATCTGAAGCAATTAATCCCCAAGAATTGTACAGCGTGTCTTCAGAAAAACCCTTGACACGGCGAGTTCTTTCTAATTCCTCTGTGTCTCAACTTTGCCAGAAATTCACAAGAACTGAAAGAGCTCTGCCAGATCAAAGAATCTCAGGATTGAAATGCCTAGGAAACAAGCAAGAGAACACATCCAAAAGTCAAGACTTGTGCTCAGGAAAGCAAGAAAAGTATCACTCAAAATACCAAGAGAGGGGAGGAAGCAATTATTGGGGATGCAAAGATGCCACAGAAAGAAGAAACACAGGGAGAATATGCAATTTTCAAGGAGAGAAAAAGGCATTTCTCTTTAGTTTTATCCTTTTACACTTCTTTAAAATAAAAACAAAAACACAGGGAGGAGAGCTGATGGGACGTTTTATTATTTAATTAGAAAGGTTTAGATACTTTAATTTTCAATTTCCCCAAAAAGAACTTCTTTTTGCAAAATGCAAAAAAAAAAAAAAAAAAAAAAAAAGAGGGGATTCTTACAAATGTTTTGTTCTTTCCTGGCACTATCAGTAATTTTGGAGAGTGAGTCATTTTGTGCTTTAGAAATATCATCCTATAAACTGGAAATAATTTGTAATTCTTTGGGTTTTAAAACCCCTTTTCTTATAAAATCCTTAATTTTCTTTCTACAGCAATACCCTAAGCTAAAAATCTAAAACACAGAAGCCTAATTTAATTATGTCCATTGAATTCCACTAAGTAGATTTCACTGATTTTTACTCTCATTTTTCAAAGGTTAGCTATGCAGGATAGAGAGGCCCAGGAGACTGGCTACACAAGGAAGTAATTAGGGCTATTTTGTGGATCTTCATCTTAAGTTTGCCACATAGATTTGAATTTCCACAGGAAGCCTTTGCTAACTCTTCCCCTTGGCTCAGAACTTGTGCAAGCACCTGGAGACCACTCCGCCACCTTCCCCACCCCCTCACACTCCCACCCAGCTGTGTTTGACAGTTCCAGCAAAGAGTTCAGCTTTGGTCATGTGACACACCCAGAGTGGACACTAGAGACCCTTGGTGGCACAGCCTGATTCATAAAGTCTTTCCCATCCCAGGTAAAGCCGCTAGCCTCTGACGTGCCCAACCTGCTTTGCCTAAAGCGGAAACCAAGACCAACCAGTGAAGATGGAATACCTCCAAGCATTCCAGAGTACACAAAGGGATGTCCACAGTCTCTCCTGAAAGATCCAAGTTGAGGGACATTGGATTCTCCTCGTTCTGCCCCTTACATGTAAACAACTCTCATATATTTATCATGTAATAAACATTTGCCATTGCCTTCCATATGCTCACAGGCTGACTACAGAAGGAATCTCAAGAGCCCTATAAACCCACCCAAGTTCCAGGTCTCTTCTCATGGCATCTATCCCTTGTGGCTTATGTTACAGAATTGTCAGAACACCGAGGGCTTTTTATTTTTTGTTCTTCACTCTCTCTCTCTCTTTTCCTCTCTCTCTCTCTCTTCTTTTCTCTCTCTAAACAGGGGAAAGTTCCCTGCCTAGGACAGACCAGCAGGAGGGTTGGAGTTGATCCAGTCCACACACATGTACTTTCTTCATGTTTCCTGATCCTGCCTGGCTCTGCAGTCACAATTCTGGAAGCTTCCCTGGCATTCAAGACTGGCAGATTTCTTTAGGACCTTATGACACTTGAAATGGTGTAGACAGGAGCCCGTGGCGGCATTCACCCTTCCAGTAACTCTTTCCATAGTCTCACCTTCTTTTATTTTTCCCACTACCACCCCTTCCCTTTCTCTAGCAACCATCAATTTGTTCTCTATATCTATGAGTTTTGTCTTATTTAGTTTTCCAAGATTCTACATAAAAGTGAAATCATGCAGGATCTGTTTTTCTCTGTCTGGCTTATTTCACTTAGCATAAAGCCCTTAATGTCTACCGTGTCATCACAAAGGACAAGGTGTCTTTGTTCATGGTTGAATAAAATTCTACTATATCTTTATACCACTATTTTTTTAAAAGAGCATTGATGACTTCAATGATGGACATGCAAATTGTTTCTGTAATTTAGCTGTTGTAAATAATGCTAAAATGAACATGATGGTGCACATATGTTTCCATTTTCTTTGGATAAATACTCAGAAGTAGAATTACCAGATCATAGAGTAATTCTTGTTTTTTTTTAAACTTAATTTTATTTTTTGAAGAAACTCCATACTGTTTCCCACAGTGTCAGCACCAGTTTACATTCCCACCAAAAATGCATGAGGGTTCCCTTTCCTCCACATCTTCACCAATACTTGTTATGTCTTGACTTTTTGATGACAAGATTTTGACAGGTATGAGGTGATATCTCAATGTTGTTTTGTTTTGCATTTCCCTAATGATCAGTGATCTTTTCACGTGTCTGTTGGCCATCTGTATGTCTTCTTTGGGAAATTGTCTATTCAGATCATCTATTTTTTAATCAAATTGTTTTTGCTATTGAGTCATATGCATTCTATATATATATATATATATATATATATATATATATATATATTGGGTACTAGCCCCTTCTCAGATACATAATTTGAAAATATCTTTTCCCATTCAGTAAGTTGCTTTTTCATTTTGTGGGTTGTTCCCTTTGATGTGTAGAAGCTTTTTAATTTGATATAGTCTCACTTATTTATTTTTGATTTTATTTTTTCCTTTGGTTCTGGTGTCAGCTTCAAAAAATCATCTCCAAGAGAGCCTCTTGAGTAAGCATCTCTGTCAAAGACGTATCTTGGCAGCTAGACTCACTATCTGGAATTCCCTTTTACACAGTTCCCTCTACCCTATGTCAGTGGTTACTCTCCCAGCATCCCAATGCTCAGACCCCTCTTTGCCTCTCACAATTTTCTCTGATGGCTTTCTGCTCTCAGAGAGGAAATCACTCCCTCTTGGGTCTCACTCATGGTTCTTCCCTTCATGAAATGCTCACAATTTCTTTGTTACTCTGTCCCTTGCAAAGAACTGGTTTTTATGTATGTTTGTGTTTCTTAAATTTCAACCAGAAAATGGTGTGGAGGAGCTACGGGATAACTGTTCAGTGAATTAGACCGAACTGTGAAATACATGAGTTTTATTTCTCCTGTCCTAGTATTCCGTCCCCCAGTCATCACTCCAGGTATACATCCTACTTTTAATGACCTTGTCCTGGCAACAGTCTAGAATTCTCTCAGTCCACAACCCATTAACCGCTGTCCCCACTAATAAATGCAGACATTCTTTTAGGCTGAGTTATTTAGTTTCCTTGTGCCTCAAGCTTCTCACCAATGCAATGGGTACAAAATGGAAATGTTTGCCTCATACAGCTGATGGTACCCATAAAGAGAGAGCATATAAAAAGCACTTAGGCTGGTGCTAACTCAGGGTAAATCTCACCTCTCAGTAGAAGTTAGCTCACGTGTGAGTTAATTATCACTGTTATTAGGGAAAATAATCAATAAATCCATGCATGAATCCTGCTAATTCCAGTAGAGCAAGTTATTGCTCACAGAGCATCTTTGATCGTTCACAGCTGCAAACTCTGGCCAGCCACCGGAGGCTGGCTTGGACATGTGTGTTACATATGTTCTGAACATTATCTCATAGTAAGCATTCCCAAGAGGTACAAGGAGCCTGTAGTCTCTCGTGTCTGAGACTAGATGTGACAAATTCATTATCTACAGAGACAGAATACAGAAAAGTTTCTCTCTCCAAACTTCCAGAACAATCAAGTCTCAAGGAGAAAAAAAATTAAATAAGCTATCTTGTTTGATTTTAGCTTGACCTTCCAAAAATGTTAAAAGTAAAAGTTTTTCTTCTGGTCCAATAATACTGAAAGGTGCATCTTTTTAATTCTGCTCTTCAGGGGAGAGAAAGGGGATTCCACAAGTTTCTTACTTATCAGGACCCTGCGGCTTCTGAGTAGAAGAAGCCCAGTCGGTTCGCAAGCCAGGACTCGCTCTCTCCCCATGATGGAAACCCACACCAGGTCAGGCCTTCCAGAAGTGAGAACAGCACTGTGTGCCTCGTTGATCAGACCTTAAATTTGCTATGTGAGGTTTATGTGAATAGGAGATTCAGGATCATCTGCTGCCTCCTTCCTTCACCTCCTCACCCTCACTCTGCATAATTTGATTTCTATATTACCAGAAGACACTTTAATTTAACACAGCAGAAATGGGAGTTCAGGGAGATTTACCTCCTTACTTTAGCTAAGGAAGCCTGTGGGATATTGGTTTCAATCAACTCAACTGATAAAACAACTATTCCTGGCATGGTTGCCATCAAAGGCGCTACATAAAAATAGATTTAAGAATCTTTTGTCAAATTTTATTCTAAAGTACTTTTTAAAAATATTACAGAGACACAACACATTATCAGGGTAAAATCCGTGAAATCCATGAAATCTCTTGAGTTTTCTCTCTCTCTCCTTAAGCTACTGGGCTTTCCAAAGGAAAATCCTCTTTCCAACGTACTCTAGTGTCAGAACTTACTTTATGTTAATATGCTGCATAAATAAATAGGACTTGCCAGACTTTTCAGAAAGCTAAATAGGTTCCTAAAACAGAGAGCGTTGTAGTTTTTCTTATTAAACATCCATAGTCATCATGTGTGGGAGAGGAAAGTCGCAGACCCCTGGATGAAGTTGTGCTTTGTCTCCAAGGGAAGAACTTACCTTCCTTGTGGCAGAAAGGGTGGTGTTTATATACAGAAATTCACCCATGGGCAACACGTCCCTTGGGGATTGGGGATGACCATTCAGGCACCTTGCAACCTTGAAAATGTCATCACCCTTCAAAAGAAGCCAATGGAATTGCTCCCAACTCAGTTGCCCAGAGGAAAGAAACTGAGAGAGATACACAATGTTAATAGAGCATCTGCACTATTAACAAGTCACATGGACAGTAACCCCCACACTGTAGGGGTATATTCAATATCCATTAAGAAAAGAAGCAGCTATGATGATTGAAAGATGTTTGAGATAACCAAAGTTGAGCCAGGACAAGTCTGTGTTCAAATCGCATTTCTGAAGACGGGATTGCTGGACACCTAGCTTCAGAGTCATTTCAAAAGCTGGTTGCAGGAAAATTTCTGGGTCTTCTGGGAAGACTGCATACTGGGCTTCATACTGGAGTAAGGAACTCCAATGAATCCATGGATGGACTCAGAAGTGTGACCTAGCTCCTGAAGTGTGTCCTGTGCTCAGCACTCTGGGGTCCTCAGCATCCCAGGCCAACAATTGCAGGAAAAGAAGGGGAAGCTATTAGGAAGAGAGCTGCACAGACCCAGGGCTTCTGAGGACAAAGCCACATTGGACCACAGACACAATCTTTGTGCACTTCTGTTGTTTAGAGAAGAGTCCCTGCAGGTGTCGACTGGAGAGTAGGAGTGTGAGTACACTGAAGAGAGAAGAACCAACACAGAGAGCAAAAGAGGAGCAGCTAGTGCTGCCAGGAACCCTGAGCAAGAGGGGGAGCCCCTGTGTTGTGCGTGAGAGAGGCAGCCAGGAAGGCAGGACTTAGATGACTTCTTCTTTTTTTTTTTTTTTTTTTGGTCTTAGAGAAATTTAGCGACAAGATGAGGCCACCTATTTAAAGAGATTTGGAGTGGACACTTGGCAGAAAAAAGGCTGATAACAGAAAACTACCAAGACTGATCTGGAGAACTGCAGGACACCTGCACAAGTTCTGAGCCCCAGAACTCTGGTGTGGGATTTGGAAATCAAGGACACTGACAGCCCAGTCTTCTGTCTTAGAAATTGAAAATGAGGGCGCCTGGGTGGCTCAGTTGGTTAAGTGACTGCCTTTGGCTCAGGTCATGATCCCGGAGACCCGGGATCGAGTCCCACATCGGGCTCCCTGCTAGGCGGGAAGCCTGCTTCTCCCTCTCTCACTCCCCATGCTTGTGTTCCCTCTCTGGCTGTGTTTCTCTCTGTCAAATAAATAAAATCTTTAAAAAAAAAAAAAAGACATTGAAAATGAACAACAACAACAAATACGTAAAGGTAAAGACCGGTAGTTGACAGCATACACTTGATAATGATTGATTGGAAAAGCCAAGACGTATTGACTGCAGCAGAGATTTCTGTAACAGCCCCTTCCGGTGTCCCCACAGTTTCCGGGGGTCTTGCTGCATAGTTTAATCAGCCTCTGAGCCAACAGGAAGTATTCGGAACATCTTAACTGCTTAAGCCCATTATTCACTGACAGTTTTCTCATTGGTGTTAAAACAGTATTTCTGGGTGGCTGGATGGCTCAGTGGGTTAAAGCCTCTGCCTTCAGCTCAGGTCATGATCTCAGGGTCCTGGGATCGAGGCCCACCTCGGGCTCTCTGCTCAGCAGGGAGCCTGCTTCCTCCTCTCTCTCTGCCTGCCTCTCTGCCTACTTGTGATCTCTCTCTGTGAAATAAATAAATAAAATCTTTAAAAAAAAACAAACAGTATTTCTCTCGGTTAAATTAAATAAATAAATAGATAGATAATAGATAGATAGATAGATAGATAGATAGGTAGATAGATAGATAGATAGACTAAAATATCATCACAATGCTTCCAGAGTATTGTCATGTTTCTCATAGAACGCAAGAACCGCTCTCAATCCTTTGAAGGCTTTTACATCAAAACGTTATGACTTAAATTACACAGGAAGAAAATTCTCCTATCTGCCTGTGTGCCTGATAGCAATTTTGGATGAAAAAGTGAAATACAAACAAATAATAAGCCAAATGCAGTAAGCCCTGGTGGACAATTACGGGCAAAAACCAAGTGTACGTTTAAGAAGGTCCGGGATGAAAAATGACCCTATTACTTTTACATCCATGCTGTGCACCTGATGAACCAATTTTAATTAAAAACAGACACAATAATATTTTTTAAAGAACGTAATGGATTCTCAGCAACTACAAAGTTTACGAAGACTATAGAAATGAATTTAGAAAAAGGACAGCCAGTTGTGGGGGAAACTCTTGTCTGTGTTCATGCACCACCGAGCACTCTCAAGAGAGTCAAAGGAAAAAAAAAAATGAAGCAACCAATATATGTGTCTGATAATTTATGCTTTTAATACCGATCATGTCGTATGATTCCTTAAAAAGGAAATAGTCTCCTGTCCTTTATAGGTACTTGACTGCACCCTCAATTCTCAAATAAACGCTGAACAATAACATGTTCCTTCAAATGTGCAAGAGTCCGAGTTCCTGCTGGGACCGGTCTGGTCTGTGTGTGTCAGTAACGTTGTTATTCTGCGTCTGTGCCTTTTCGTGGAGGTGGGACCTCCCTCTTTTCTTTCTGCTACCCCTTCCCCCCCCGCACACGTGCACACTATCTCTGTTTTTTCCTGAGAGATTTGGCCTTGTGTGGTGACACTGAGCGTCTTGTGTTCTTCCCTGTACCATCCACACTGCCCTCTGTCCTATGTCCACACTTGGGCACCCCCATGTATGACGCGTGTGTGTGCTACTACGAGGGGGCAGGAAGCACAAGGCTGTGTTCCTCCCCGTCTGGCCCCTCGCCCACAGACTCCTCTGAAATTTTTTTTGCCAGGTCACCAACACTGCCTCATCGCTGAGTCCAAAGGCAGTCCTTTAATCTTTATCTTGCTGATTGTCTCTGCTCAAGTTGGCAGAGTCGAGGAAAGCCTCATCTCCCTGCAGCGGTGGATTTCATGGTCATGAGCTGCTGTCTCTCCTTTTGCTACGGTTCCTTCTTACTTTCTTCCCTTACCACTGGATTTTCTTGAGTGTTCTGACCTTAGCCCTCTTCTGCATGCTGACTCCCCTAAATGTGCCCAGCCTAGCTCTCCCTCCTAAATTCTTGATCTGGGAGATATTTAGATGTTTAGATATTCTGCAATGACCTCAGCTTAACCCAAATAAACTGAAGGGTCCTCCTTCCACCCCCACTCATCCCCCAATCCTATGTCTTCTGCTTTTCAGTTATTTTGTTCTCAGGGAACACCTGTGGAGAGCTTACTCTGTGCTAGATTATCAGGCACGAGGACCAAGAGGCCTGGGAGAAATCAGTCCCCAAGCTCTGTGAACTCTGTCTTCTTATAATTCTCTCCAGGCTTTTAATCTGGGCTCTTATCTCCGGTTGTATTTAGACAATACTTTCCTAACTTGCTTAATCACTTCCAGGCCTCCGTCTTCCAGCCACAAAGCTAACTAAGTAAAAGGCAAAACTGATCTTGTCATTTTCCTAATTAAAACACCTCATTGTGCGCTCGAAAATCTCATGCAGCTTGCATACTGAATACAAAATGAACTTCTCCCACGCAAGCCCGGCTGTTTCCTAAAGACGTGTAGGCCCTCTTGTGATGAGTGCGTGGTGTACTTAGTATGTGAGCTTACAAATTTCTATTGCTTCCTAGCCGTTCATTATTCTGTATATTTTCATTAATGTGTATGAAGAGCACAATGACCATCTGCGGGTCATTTTTTGTTGCTGTTTTTTTAAAAAGTGGATGGAACGCTTTGAGTGCTGGGAATGTCCTGCGGTCCCGACTGTGCCCCCCTTCCCAGGCAGGTTCAATACTAGGTCATCCATCCACATGCCCTTGGTCTGCCAAAACACTAGAATTTCCAATATCGGAGTCCTTTTTGAGGTGGATGTCAGGGCTTTGTCCTTCCTCAAGCACTATGCCTACTCCTTTCTTCCCAATTCAGAGAACCTGTTATATTCAATGGGGTGGGGGGGAATCCCGTCACCCAGGGGGAAAGCCCTCCCTGAGCAACCACACCCGGACTTGCTATCCCGCCTCTTAGCCCCCCTTGGCCCCCTCATGGGCTCAGCCCCTGTCTGATGGAGGAGAGCTAAGGGGAACTCTTAGGACTCCAAAGGGGTTGGAAGTTTTGATGTATCTCTTCTAGAATAAAATGACAAGGCCTCACAAAGAGGAATACCTTCCTTGCTCCCCACACCTTCTCCTTTCTTCCTTGAGTACAGCTGTCATGACTACCTTATAGCAGCTAAAAAGGAGCCTAAAGGAAACCAAACCAAGCAGCCATCTTCAGGGACACTCTTCCATCCGGAGTTCCGAGTCTGCCTGCCGTGCGTGAACTGAGATTACAGAAAACCATTATTATTGGGGGTTTCTGTAACTTATGTCCAAATAAACCTTGACCACTGCACTTCTCAGAGAAGTCTGATCGCCCGCCCACGTCTCCGTCTACACATCCTACACTCATCTAATTCCTGGAGGCCAGCAACACGAGACCCGGGCACAGGACCTCTTGATCTGGAGTGCCCAGTTCTCCCTCACACCACTCCCCACCCCAGGAAAGGACTCCCCCAGAGGACCTGGACAGGCCCACTCAGATCCCACGCTCATCTTCTAGACCACGCGTGTCAACTGGGCAACCACAGAATTCCTTTCCAAACCGGCTCTGAACCCAGTTCCAGGGACTTCATCAGCTTCCCACCCATGTTCACACTCCTGACACCTGCGGGTGGGACAGGTGTGTGCACACCTGGCCGGGGCAGAGGTGGGGGGCAGGGAAGTATAGGTAGAGGAGGGTCACAAAGTTAGAATATGTGGCTAAGGGTGCCCAGGGAGACGGTGTTAGATGAGGAGCCTTGCAGAGAAAGAGCAGGAGGAGAAAGACTAGGAGGGCCTTGCTGCACCCCTCAGTCCCACTCGAACTCCTCAGGAAAGTGGGGTGGGAAGTATTTTATGGAGCAGTACATGGTGTAACTCATAGCACAGTGTGCCCATAAACAATGGAGGAAGTATCCCTGAAATTGTGAGCAGTTTAACATACAAAATTTGACTATTAAATAAATGACAGCATGCATGGTTAAAAAGAAGCAAATATCAAGTGGGCCTGGGTTGCTAAGTCGGTTAAACATCTGCCTTTGGCTCAGGTCATGATCCTGGAGTCCTAAGATCGAACCCCACATCTGGGTCCCTGCTCAGCAGGAAGTCTGCTTCTCCCTCTCCCTCTGCTGTTTCCCCCTGCCTGGTGCTCGCTTTTGCTCTCCCTCTCAAAAAATAAATAAATCCTTTTAAAAAAAAGAAATCAGATATATGTAGTATGAATTCAGCAAATACGTGAGTGCCTAAGTGTGTGTGTGTGTGTGTGAATATCACAAGCCTTACATCCCAGCCATAGCACCTGCGGTAGAATGGTGAAGTCAGATGTTGAAAATAATCACAAGGGGGCACATGGGTGGCTCAATTCCTAACCATCTGCCTTTGGCTCAGGTCATGATCTCGGAGACCTGGGATTAAGCTCTGCATCAGGGTCTCTATAAACCTAGGAGACTCCAGATCATTTTAAAAACAATATCAAGACAGAAGTGAACAGCTACATGGAAGAATGTAAGAACAGAAATGAATGTTTGGACAAATGACCAGCACTGCAGCCAACAGGGAGGTGTTTTGTAGGGAGCATTTCATTTCCTTCCATCACTCAGCAGGAAGCCTGGGCTTAGGGTCTGGAGCTGGTCCAGCTGCTGTGCTGGGGCTCAGGCTCCTTCACTTCCTGGGCTCTGTCATCCCTCCCGTGTGACCATGCAGAGATGCACCTTGATGTTTGCTCCCTGATGTTCACTGTTGCTCTTCATTGGAAGGATTCCAAGTCTAACTGCATTACATGAGAAAACATTTGTTTCTGCACAAAATAATGCTTACATAATCATTATATTACATATCTCAGGTTCTATGTTTGACATGCAGACAAAGCAGAGAAGACATAATGATAAATCTAGAATGAAATGTTTTAAGTCATAGCAATACAAAAATAAGTAACATATTGGACAAAACCAGCAGAGGTGGACAGAAGAAGTAGATGATGATGACTTTGTGGTCCACAGCAGGGAATCAAATATATTGAAAATCAGGAAATGGGGGGAAAAAGTATGAAACACATTGTTTAAAATTACTGTTTCTGGAGAGTGAAACCTCTATGGGGTAAAAGGTCTTTTACATTTTTATCCCCTCTGAGCTGTTCGATCATGTTTTAATCAGGAGCATACGGTAATTTTACGATCTATATGATAATGATTCTAAAAGGTTTGATACAGAATATACAAAAGAAAAGTCATTCTGGAATCCTGTGGTCTGTGACACAGGGACTCAGGAGGGAAGTAGAGAGACCAGTGTCACCACCATTGCCGAGCCCCCAGGTGAGAAATCCCAGGGAAGATCCAGCTAAGATGAGGGGCAGTGGGTCCTTGGATTCCATGCTGTGTGTGGAGGCTGAACATGGAGAGGGAGAAGCCACATTTGACCCCATTCTTGTGTCATCGCCGGGTCCTGTCTATTTAGAAGGAACGGGAGATGAACAATCATAGGCACAAAGGACAAAAGATGCACTTCATGATGCTCTGGATGCACAGGGAGTGATTCCAGGCCGTATCAGTGTTGGTAGGTGCCTCTCCCAGCCTCTAATGACTGTCACCTGGCTTCTTGGAGTTATCCGTGCTTTTGTGATAGACATCCAGGGGATCTAAAAGTCTGCTTTGGCATTTGGCTCAGTAGAGTCACGGATGCCGGCTTGCTTTGTCCACTGGTCACTCCATTCTGCAGGGTTGCAGCCAAAAAAAAAAAACGAAAAGGAGCTAACAAAAACCCAAATTCTGCAAATGTGGTCATGCGTTTTCTTCTAAAAGTGCTCTGTACAATCAAAGCTTGAATTCTAAGCTTAATTGTCACCCTGCTTTGTTTGCACACACTTAACATGATTAAAAAACTGGATGATTCATGAAAGATGATCATTGTCCTGAAGTGATAAATAACTTTTTAGCAGCAGAAAAAGTCAACAAGGAAGAAAAACCAAAACAGTAACTGGATCTTAAATAAAAGGGATAGTCTATATATATAGGGCTTTCAAGGACCCCCTAAATCTTCAGATCCACACTGTCCTAATGTATATATTTAAATAAATTAGCATAAGCATAAGCCTCAAAGACAGTCTGCCGAACAGTATGCTTTATTTATTCCCAATTTAGGGCTGAATAAGTCTCTGTTGGAAGCCCAGGCACCGAGGGAAAAGGAATACTGCTTATTCAAAAGCCATTTGAATCACCTACCGTAGGAGCTCCAGACGCAGCATTGCACCATGAAGTTAATCCATGAGAGGAGCCTGATAAAGCAGGAAGTAATTTGTAGTTACCTAGATGTTTGTTATAGTCCTCTGAATCACCTTTTCTCGTATATATTGGAAATTCAATCTTTGGAGAACTTGTGAAGACATTGGGTTTGTATTAAGGGTGTAAACAAACTTCAGGCAAGCCTTTGACCCCAAAGGGTGCATAAGTGCCGTTGTATATCCAAAAGATAGGGGCATTCAACATAAATCGACATAAACTACAAAATACCGATGTATTTGTCTACCGAGTGAGACACTAAGAAAAAAAAAATGGGAAGTCAGGACATTAAAAAAAAAATTCAAGCTAAAAGCAGATGAAGTCCATCTTTATTAGAACAGGGTTCCGCCCACTAGTTTTGAAATGCTTTGGGGGACACAGGGTAGCAGATTAAGTTGTTTGTTGTCTTGCAGACAATATGATCAAATTAATTTCGAACATAAATACCTCCAAAAACGTGTTTCACTCTCCTCTTAAGGCAGCCTGACCAGTCTGGCCTTTGTTTCCTGCTTCTGCTACCGGATTGATTGGAGGATAACGCTGATTGACGGGAGTGGCCACAGATGCTGTGGGCTTTGTACAGCTCTGCACATTTTATTTACTGTCTATAACTTACAGAGAACTGAAGGCAGCCACATCCAGGAAATCAATCATCTGGGGAAGATACGTTTCCAAAATTCATTTCTTCCATTCCTAATGACCATTTTTTTTCTCCCAATGTTGTGTGTACATATCTACCATAAGTCTATTTTTTCATGATGTATTCTATGTAAGTGGTTAATTTGGTGACCAAGACATGCAAGATGCAATCTGATTATAGTCATATAAAAGCCTACAGTCTTCAATAGAATTCATCAGTCTTCACGAAAACAGGAAAAATAAAGCAAAAGACATAGGTTGAGGTCAGAATGGGTTTACCCAAAGACTTCTCCTTAAATCGGTTGTATTCTTTGGGCTCTCCATCCTAAACTCCCTATTTCTGGATGGCAGAGTGGTACCCATGGAGTCTACTTGTCTTATATCAACATCTACAACATCTAGAGATCCAGGAACAAAAACACACATCGAAGTTGTATGGCTGCTTAGATTTTGCCTTCATCCCTTTGTTCTACAATTGTGATCATTTACGGTCAAGTCTTCTACTACGTTCCTAAACCCAATGCATAATTTCTGTGATTAATTTATCTATTTAAAAAATCAGAGAGCCATGCAGGAGAAAGCCATTGGTAGAGTTTAGTCAGAAGGGAAAAAAAATGAGGTAGGTCAAAAAATATGTATTAGAAATATTCTCAAAATCCCAATAGCTAGTTAAAGTCCCAAGTTAGGAAATCAAGAATTATTTAAAGACTAAAAATGAGGGTGCCTGGGTGGCTCGGTTGGTTAAGCGACTGCCTTCGGCTCAGGTCATGATCCCGGAGACCTGGCATCGAGTCCCACATCGGGTTCCCTGCTCGGCAGGAGGCCTGCTTCTCCCTCTCTCACTCCCCCTGCTTGTGTTCCCTCCCTTGCTGTGTTTCTCTCTGTCAAATAAATAAAATCTTAAAAAAAAAAAAAGCTAAATATGATTGCAGTACAATTTTATTTGATTAGATGTTCACAGATCAGACATGCTGGTAGTCAGAGCTAAAAATTTCTGCTCTTTGACTAGGCAAACCTTGCTTCTCTAATCCTAAAGTCTTCACTGTCTTATTTAAATGAACTTGGTATTTTAACAAATCACTAAAGAATTGCTAACCAATGAAATGAAACTGGAGAACACAAATATATTTGGTTCATGTATATTAAAGTTGCATCAGATTCACCAATCTTAAAAAAGAAAAATCACATACCAATTCTGTATTCTAGGGGGGGAAAACAAAAAACAACAACAAGAAAAAACAAAACAAACAACAAAAACACCTGTCCAATTCTTCAGCAAACATGGAATCAACTGGGGGAAATGCAGTCTGTAGCATCATGAACAAAACCATTTCCTCTACCTCTGGACAAGGGAAGGATAAAGGAAGGAACGGAGAAAGCAGAGGAGGAGGAACAGGAAATATCATGGTATAAATGTTCAAAATACAAGGACTTCCTGGCACATACCCATGTGTCTGGAACACCCAAAGGACCCCAGTAGCCTGAGGTCACAACAGTTTCTGGTTAAGTTTGCTTCCCTCTCCGAGGCTGTTGAGAACGTTCTCCACTCCCTTTCCCTCTCTTTGTTACTGAAGACATTCCTGCACCCTCTTGCCTCCCAGTTCAAACTCCCAGTTGGGCTCTATGCAGCCCCTACCCTGCAGGGATGACAGAGACTGTCTCCCATCAGCTGAGGCAGGGCCCTTGAGTGTTGGGACATAGTGGGATTGCCCTGATGCAGGCTCTTACTGCTCTCCTAAAGCGGCATCCTGTGGACACTGTCAACATCATTTCTGAGCATTCTCATTTCACAAAGGAAATGAACTACACTCCCCATCACTGCACATTTCTGGCATCAAAGGAAATTTATTATGATAATTAAATTCTAGTTGTTAATCTCCAGACATAAATACATGTATGTCTGGACCACCCTAAAGTATACTAGGAACTGCAAAGCCTAAGAAAGAAATAATCACTTACCATTTCTAATTTAATTTGAGTAATTGTATTTTGGTTACATGATGATAATCCAATCAGTGCTTTACAAATACCCTTTAAAAAATGACATTTTTGAACATCTTTACATCATTTAACCATGAGGATAATCAGGAATAATTTTAATTACTGGTACACTCTCTAGCCCCTTGCCATGATGTCATTAGTCTTGCTTGATCTTCGGCTTTGTGCAATGACAAAAGATTTTCAAGTTTGTGCATTCTGCTCCTCCTTTAATTCCATCAAAGCAGAAGAATAACACATCTGCAAATGTCAAATAGAGCCTGTGACCCCCATCACGTGTCTGAAGTTATCAAGGCTGCATAGGGGTGTGTGTGTGTGTGAGAGAGAGAGAAAACAGCATCTTTGTCTATACAACTGCAAGGGAGTAACAGTTGAGATCAAACTTATATCTAAAGAAGAAAGCAAGATAACTGAGTTGGATATTCCTTATTAGAGCAAGAGTCTGTCCTGCTAGTTTTGCACAAGGATAGGCAGCACACTATGCTCTGGGTGGCCATTCCCAATGACCCTTAGCAAAGCTGAGCTCTCAGGAGCGGATGGATGAGTTTGCAGAAGGACCTAGGGGCTCCAGGAAAGAAAGGACTCCTCCCTAGGGAAGCCAATCCTCTCAGATGGATTGGAGTAGATCTGCCAAGAGTCATTGTCAGAAAAGGAATCTACAGGAGAATTCACCATGGAGGAAGGTAGACGGGATTACCAACCAGGAACAACAAGAGGGAAAGGGCCCTCCAAGTGTGGCACATAGACAGGTGATTTCCAGGCTAGTTGGTACCTTGAAAGGAAAGAATATAATATCCTCCATATCTCACACACTCTCTCTCTCTTCCTCTTTCTCAATCTCAATCTCTCCACCCACGCACACACACACCCCATATATTGTAAAGGTTAGATAAGTAATGATTTTCACTAAAAGCTCATTATGTTCATATTAACAGTCATGAGGGACTAAGGGGCTGTTGTATGTTACAGATAATAAATCTGTCAGTTGATCTCTGATTACAGGTCCTTTAGTTGCATTACATTTGGGCTGATGTAATTTCGTGTCATTTCATATTATTTCTAGTTGTCAAATTTATGTTATTGTTATTCCTATTGTTTTGTGCTAGATTTTTAATTCCCCCAAATTGATTCATTGCAAAACAATGGCTCACCACTGTGAAAAATTCATGATGAAAACAGTAACTACATTTTTATAGTTCCAAGGAATCTTGTAAAACCAAATAGTAAACAGGACTCCGATGTAAACGGAGGTTGTGGCATTGCGACAAGTGTGACTTTCCTCTGGAGTCATACAACACATGCAGAATTAAAGAGGACACCGTGAATTGGAAGTATAAATGTAAATCACTGAAAATTGGATTTGACAGCACCAGCAATCTATTTGCCTATCAAGTTCAGTACAAAACATTTAAGAACCTGTTTTGCTATTAAAAATTAATTTGGGTTTTTTTTTTGTTTTTTTTTTTTAAGATTTTATTTATTTATTTGACAGAGAGAAACACAGCTAGAGAGAGAACACAAGCAGGGGGAGTGAGAGAGGGAGAAGCAGGCTCCCTGCTTGGCAGGGAGCCCAATGCAGGGCTGGATCCGGGGAACTCCAGGATCATGACCTGAGCCAATGGCAGATGCTTAATGACTGAGCCACCCAGGTGTCCCTCAGTAGTTTTTGATATCGATATCGTGTTCAATGATTCGTTAGTTGTGTGTAACACCCAGTGCTCATTTTTAAATTTTAATTCCCATATAGTGAACATACAATGTTATATTAATTTTAAGTGTAAAATATAGTGACTCAACAATTCTATACATTATTCAGTGCTCACCATAAGTGTACTCTTTAATCCCTACATCTATTTTACTCATCTCCCACATGCCTTCCCTCCAGTAATCATTAGTTTATCCTCTATAGTTAAGAATCTGCTTCTTTGTTTCTTAAATTCCACATATGAGTAAAATTATATGCTATTTGTCATTCTCTGACATACTTCATTTCACATCGTACTCTCTACCTCCATCCATGCTGTTGCAAATGGCAAGATTTCATTCTTCTTTATGGCCTAATAATATTCCTTCTATATTTATATCACATCTTTTTTACCCATTCATCAGTCGATGGACACTTGGGCTGCTTCCATAGTTTGACCATCATAGATAATGGTGCCTTAAAGATATGAGTGCATGTATACTCCTTTGAATTAGTAGGTTTGCATTCTTTGGGCATATACCCAGTAGTGTGATTACTAGATTATAGGGTAGTTCCTTTTCAACTTTTTAAGAAACTTCCCATCCTGTTTTGCACAATGGCTGCACCAGCTTGCATTCCCACCAACAGTGCACGAGGGCTCCCCTGCATCCTCACCAACACCTGTTATTTGTTGTTGACTTTAGCCGTTCTCACAGCTGTGAGGAAATATCTCATGGTGGTTTTGATTTGCACTTCCCTGACGATCAGTGATGTTGAGCATCTTTCCATGTGTCTCTTAGGAATCTGTATGTCTTCTTTGGAGAAATGTCTGTTCATGTCTTCTGTCCATCTTTTAATTGGAAAAAACGATTAAATGTTAATTGCTAAAAGTATTGCTGCCAAATTAGACAAGAGTGAAAGATCTCAGGGACAGGAAATCATGCAAATTTAGAGGTACTCTGCATGCTGATTGCTTCCCAAGTGCATTTAGATCCTCAGTGCACTTAATAGAATCCAAAATTGGAAGTCTTGCATGTTGCTTTATGGGTGAGCTATAAAGACTATGCTGAGATTCAGAATGGATCATATAATAAAAATACAGAGATCTTCTCCCTTCACTGAACAGTCACAATGAATGTCCACTCATATTTTTAAGTTAAAATAAACTGCCTAATTATGCTAATAATCTTTTTATTCAATATCTTAATTGAATGTTTCAATTAAATGAACAACTATATTATGTTAAGCAAATTGGATAGATGGACTTCCACTGTAATATATTCACTGAGATTTCGCACAAGCCATGGAAAATGTTATTTTAATGAATGACCCTGTTGTATATTGATTAAGTGAATGACACACAATCTGAGGGAGTAATTACTGTCACATGGGCACATCAAAAGTAATACAGTCAGATAAAACGACAGATGCACAGGGACATGTCAGAAATTTCGCATGTATGAAGGAGACTAGGGCAAGTCTCAACATTACCTGTAAATTTTTGAAAACTCATGCAAGAGAAAAATTCATGCTAGAGGAAAACCAATGCCTCAGAGAAATGTGTGTCCAGGAGAAGATATGCTACAGGCAAATTGCATGCTATAGGGAACCGATGCTATAAGCTAACTGCACAGTACAAGTGAGTGTCTAAGAAGGCATGCTACTGATGAAGTCATGCTCTCGGAGAAACTAGGAGAGAAGGACACCACAAGGAAAACACACCACGGTGCAGGGCGTGCTTAAGAAGCCTGAGAGCTTTATCTCTACATTAAAGAATATGATCCATGCTGCAAGAGAAGGCATGTTTTTCATTTAGTTAAAGATTACTCTGTGAGCACAGGAATGGACTTGATTATTACGGGTATTGGGACACATCCTGACTAAAGGCCTACAGGCCAGCCAGAGTGGCGGTGATCTCAGTCGTTGAAAGTTGTGATCATAGCAATAAAAGCAGAACTTTCAGAGTACTTACAAGGAGCCAGGCAATGTTCTGAGTACTTTATATGGAGTCAGTGATGTAATCTGTAAGGTAGATACTATTATTACCCCCATTTTATGGATGAGAAAATGGACACAAAGACAGAAAAGTAACTTGTTCGAAACAACACAGTGAATAAGGTGGAGAGCGGGAACCGGAAGTCGACTTAGGACTTCAGTGCTGTTGTTCCCCTCTCAGCCTGACCTACCAAGGATGCTGAGCAGCCTACTGGACACTGATGGACAGCAGTATGGCTCCTCTTTTCCACGTGGGCATATGAGGATCAGGGGGATCGGGCTGACTGAAATCTTTGAAATGATTTCTCTGAGAATGCCAGTAAAACCTATAATTTCAAGTGACAGGTACAAGTCATATTTCTCAGTAATAAATTCACCCCCTTGACGATGTTCAAAGAGCCTGGGTCAAAATATCACATTTTTTTTTTCAATGCTGAAAAGAAGATGGTATGGTTCTTTAGAAGACTGGGGATTATGGTCATATTGTTATTGACAAGCATATGGCAATTTCCTCACACTTACTGATTTTCTTCTTTCGTGAGAACAAAATATTCAACCATGGATAATTAGCCATTAACACAGAATAAAATGAGAAACAAAACTAAATGTCTTTACTCTTTCCAGAAGTAAGGAAATGCTTTGCAGAGTAAGCTATATCAGAAGAGTGGGTCAGAAACCCATCCACCACCTTTTCCAAAGCAAACATGTAAGCACTGTGCTCTGCAGTCCATGTCTGGTAACTTCACTTCCCACAAAGCCTGAAGCAAAGCTCATTGAGATGACAATGTAAATATTCGGGACTATTGGACAGAATCAACAGACCCTTGCTGCATTCTCCCCACTCCCATTTAATAGTGAATCAAAGAAATAATAATTATATAGAAATAAAGAAAATAAGTGGAAGAGTACACTCTTCTCATAATAATATAGAAAAAAAAAGAAAATAATTAAATAAGAATTGTATGTTGGGGGCGCCTGGGTGGCTCAGTTGGTTGGGCAACTGTCTTCGGCTCAGGTCGTGATCCCCGAGTCCGAGGATCGAGCCCCACATCGGGCTCCCTGCTTGGCAGGAAGCCTGCTTCTCCCTCTCTCACTCCCCCTGCTTGTGTTCCCCCTCTGGCTGTGTTTCTCTCTGTCAAATAAATAAATAAAATCTTTAAAAAAAATTGTATGTTGTATGTGACCTAAGACTCCAAGTATGGACTGCTGAGCCAGGCAAAGGAAGCCTGAGGAGAGATTTTAGTGTCTTCCCTCTCCCTTCACTCAATAGTGAACCTAGTCACTAGATTTTTACAATATTAGGTTTTGTTTTAGTTACATTAAATATTATTTTTTTCCTTTTTTTTTCTCTTTGTATAGAACCAAAATCAATACTAAGTGTGGTCAAATCAGCTTAGCATTTGGCTCAGTGTGAACATCCTACCACATATGGGTCTTGGGTATACTGTGGCCAACATTCAGTTTCTCCACACAACAATGTCCTTCTGTAAATTAATGGGTGGGGGGGAAGGAAGGCGTGTGATGTGGTTTGTTCACCACGCCTATCTCAACCCACTGAAATAAGAACAGTTTTAGGAAAGAGAGCAGGTGGTCCTGAGAGAGTACAGTGGCCCCTTGAAGTGTCCAGCCAGGGCTGGAGGTGCATCAAACTATGTGGTGCAGATGAAACCTAAAAATTGGGACCCAATATAAAAATTGCTGGTCCACTGCCACAGACCTCTCTCTAAATGGAGTTCAGATGCATAATTGGCTCCCTGAGATCAAATAATCCTTGGGAGGATGTGAATGTGACCTGGCGGTGACATCTATTACCTCACGGATCGCCAGGGTCAGTTTGTCTGATCTGCCTGGCTAGGTGGGTGTCCCCTTCCTCCCTCACCGCTCCATGTATGTCCCTCCTGAAGCTGCATGCTCAGTTGAGGAGGAAAACCTTCCCTGATAGAGGAGGACCATTTCTCAGTTCAGGGGTACACAAGTAGCCGTGCTCCCCTTCTAGAACCTCCAAACAAGCTCTCAACGTCCATTTGTAAAAGAACATGGGGTAGTCAAGCTTCCAGGACTCCAGACACATCCAACTGAAGTGCTGCATGTGGCCTTCTTCTCTAAAAAAATAAAGTAAAATAAATAGTAATGATCCTTGGGATTCTTAAAATAATCTAAGTGGCCCATGAGAGCAAAAATGGATATTCCAGTAAATTAACAATATAGAGGTTCAGGCAGCTAATAAGTCAATTAAATGTGACTTATTGATAACCTAAAGTAACCCAACTTGTTCACACATTAATTCATGTGTATACACAAATGGTAATGATGTGTTGGACTCTGCATTCACCAGCATCTGAGTTCATTGTGCCCATAACCTTCCAATTTAATGTTCAGTGATGTCATATGGGTACTTGGAATTAGTTGTGAAATCAGCAAATGCCACAAAACCAAACCTCTTCCCCCAGAGAACCAGTTGTGAAGCATTTTATCGACCCACTGGAAAAATCCATCTCTTTGTCCCTCTGTCTCTGTAACTCCATGTATCTCTAGATATATCATATACGCACATACAGATTTTGTCTTTTCTAGTTGTAAGCATTGGCTTCCATGATCAGAAGTCTTAGCCAATCAGATTATAGGATCAATCTTAACCATGGATTTCCACAACCTTCACAGATACCAACAAGGGTAATCTGAAATTTACTTTGCCATTTTAAATCCTCACTATATTTGGAGTTATCCTACCAAAACACAAATTCTTCTCACCACATCTTTACACCCAAAATATGTTTCTGGCAATCCTACATCATATCTCCTCTTTCTCCAGAACCTTCTTGCACTGTCTCCATTAGCTTGACAGCATTCTAAGACTGCTCCAGCTCTTGTCAGTATGACTGTCCTTTCTTCTGTTAGCTGGGAACCAAGCAGAAGTCCCCAAGACAGCATTTTCTCTATCTACAGAGCTCTACTGCCACATTCAATGAAGGGAATCCACCATGGATATCCATCACACTCAGACCCATTGTGCTATTTGGAGTCCCCTGATTTATGTTAGTGGTGTCATTATTTAGAGAAAAGTTCTATAGTTTAACATGTGCCAAACTTCATCTGCCTTTTGAGGTGAGATTTCCAGCCTTAGGTTAGCTTTCCTCTCCTGTCCTCGCTATCCAGCACTGAAGTCCATATATGATGTTTCGCAGGTGAAAAATAACTGTGATAAATTTAATCATCATCCCTCTCGACTCTTCCCTCAGGGACCATACATAAACCATGAGGCATATCAAAATCCTACTTAGATAGTTGATGAGTTGAAACATTGGGATGTGAATAAAGATTTTATGCTATTATTGTTATTTCTCATTAATCAATAGTCAACACTTCTCTACATATGTTACATGTCCAAACCACTGCTCTAGGGTTTGGAGAAACGCAGCAGATATATGGAAATTGCTCTCTGCCTTCACAGTCTGATAAGGGACAGGAGCTGAATCCATAAAACAGGACACAGAATAATAGGACTGTCCAGCGAACTATTGTTCAGTGTTTGCATTTTTATTCCTTTAGGGTGTCTTTGGGTGTCCATCGCCTTGTAGTCCTGTAGGTCTCTATGGACAGTGTTTTAGATAACAGATATTTCAGAGTAATTTGACTCCCTCAATTGCCTATAAAATTCTGTAGTCCCCACTTGTTTATTGCTAGAAACAGGCTATTGTATTTTTAGTCAAGGGATAAACATCACTATAGAGAGCCACAGAAGGAAAGCTCATTATGGAATCTACCATTTCTCCAAAGCAGTATGCCTTCTTGGACACAAGTAGTTTCCTCTCACTGAGACTCATCCCTGCCCCCCATTACACCCATCTCCTTCTTCATACCCAAAGGAACCCTACAACACTGCTGGCTTCCATTTCCTTCTGAATCCTAATCATGGTATGTCCTTTCATTATGTCACCCCCAGTTTCTATCTGTGTTTCTTAGATTGCAAGCATCCTGAAGTTGGAGAACACAGATGCCTTCTCTGTCTTGTGTCTCCAATCCCTAGCACTCTGCCTGGCCCAGAAAGTATGGCCAATACACAGGTATTTCAATAAATAAAGCAATTGACCAGCTTTGTCTTATCCTCCTATATTTATTTTTAAGATTTTATTTACGTATTTGAGAGAGAGAAAGTGACAGAGAGCATGAGATGGGAGAAGGTGAGAGGGAGAAGCAGACTCCCCAAGGACCTGGGAGCCGATGCAGGACTCAATCCTGGGACTCTGGGATCATGACCTGAGCCAAAGACAGTGGCTTAACCAACTGAGCCACCTAGGTTCCTTGATCTCCTAGTTTATTGTAAAGACATTTATTTTTATTTTTATTTATCATTTGCGAGAAAGAGAGCATGAGAGGGCAGAAGGTCAGAGGGAGAAGCAGACTCCCCACGGAGCTGGGAGCCCAATGCAGAACTCCATCCTGGGACTCCAGGATCATGACCTGAGCCAAAGGCAGTGACTTAACCAACTGAGCCACCCAGGAGTTCCCTCCTAGTTTCTTTAGAAACATCTGCACTAAGGGCACCTGGGAGGCTCAGTCACTTGAGCATCCTACTCATGATCTCAGCTCAAGTCTTAATCTCAGGGTCCTGAGTTCAATCCCCATGTTGGGCTACATGCTAGTTGTGGAGTCTCCTTAAAAAAAGTGGGGGAGGTGTCTGGATGGCTCAGTGCGTCAAGCATCTGACTTCATCACAGGTCATGATCTCAGGGTCCTGGGATTGAACATCAGGCTTCCTGCTCAAGAAGGGAACCTGATTCTCCCTCTCCCCTGCCCCTGCCACTGCTTGTATGTGCCCTCTATCGTAAATAAATAAATAAATAAATAAATCTTTACAAATCTATACTAGCATTGATTATTTAGATAATTTGGTAGGAATTAAAGTTATTATGTACTCAACTGGAAATATTTCATGAACTGTATGCAGACTAGCAAGATGAGGCACAAGACTGAAAACCTAGAGCATTGGTTTCATTCTGGTCACCCTTAAAATTTCCAGTGGCTTTAATCAACTCTCTGACATCTCTGAACTTCAGCTTTCCTCATTATAAAATATGAAATGTTGAACCGGATGCTTTTCTAGCCCTTGGTATCTTAGTAAGTGTTGTCCATTCTTAGTAATTCCCCAAAATAATGTTTGTTAATGGTTTTGAGAAAAAAAAAAAAGACCACTCAAACAAGGAACCTGATAACTTAGGATTTCCTCTTTTCTCCCTCGTATTATATTTTTTTTTACCATGTGTTGACAATAATTAAGTATTGTAGATGCTTCTGTATCTACAGAGACACATTATGTATTAACAATATTCAACTTAATAACCCAGGAAGCCATGGAAGTCAGGGTGGATCAGGCTTCTCTTTGTCAGAAACTGTCTTCTCTAGGATGGAGAAAAAAAATAAATAAAAACAGAAATTTCTGGAAAATAGGTTCAAAGAGTAAATAAGAAGCTGAGAAATAAAAATAAACAAAGTGGTTATTTTACAGTCTGAAATATCTGCTCTATTTCTTTTTTTATAGTTTCAAATATAAAAACACATTTTTTCTTTTGCTTCGCTGCCCCATTTCTCTAAAACCAAAAAGACTTAGTGTTTTTATCTTTTCAACTGTAATGAGGTACAAGTGGTTTTCAACATCCACTAGTTTCACAATATATTATTTTTAGTTTGTTTACCAAAATCAGTCAACTCACATTTGAGGTATTTAGGAATGTACCACATATGCTCCTGTTACCACTCTGAAGAGAATTACTGTCTAGAAGAGGCATTCCCCTCCCCCCCGGCAAGGAGAAGTACCTCATGCAGTGGAGCAATGCCCTGAAGAGGAGTACCCACTGAAGAGGAGTACCCACTGAAGAGGAGCAAAACCCTGAAGAGGAGTACCTTCTGAGGAAGAGTACCACCTTGAAAAGAAGTACCCACTGAAAAAGGAATACCACCCTAAAGAGGAGCATTACCCTGAAGAGGAGTACCCCCTGAAGAGGAGTCCCACCCTGAAGAAGAGTACCTACTAAATAGGAGTCCTGCCCTGAAGAGGAGTACCCCCTGAAGATAAGAACCCCCTGAAAAGGAGCACTGCCCTGAAGAGGAGCACTTTATGAGAAGACAGCACGACACTTTCTTGCTTGTTTTTCAGCAGATAAGAGTTAAGGTCGAGGTCATGCTGTGTCTGTATGTGGCAGTGATGCCATTAAGAAGAACTGGACTAGCCAATAACACAGTTTACCAATGGCTGGTCTGCACATGAGTAGTGGTGAATTGACCAACATAAAAATCTTTGCCAATGAGATCTCAGCTTAGTGTTACAGTAACTATAATTCTAAAATTGTTCACCAAAACATTATAAATATTGCTTCTTAACCATCACAAAAAGGGGCACAGAAAACAAGAGTGTATGCATATGTTTGGACATGTATCTGCATGGGTTTTATTTTTTGCCCTTTCTGGCAGGGTTGGGGTGAATGGTAGATCAGAAATCTATTCTCTGGAAATTAGGTCCTTGATGATGCATTTTTGTGGAACAGCCAGGATTGAAATATGGATCAAACTGGACACTTGGCTATTTGCCCAATGTCTGGTCTGCAATCCAGGTAATACTATCCAGAAAAGGAGATTGAGGGCCGTAGGACCTTGCTTTCAAAAGTATTGCTTTACAAGAGATTAGTTCACCACTGCAACAGTGTGAGCCCTGCGGTGTACTGCATTTCCAGAATAAACTGAAGAAGTGAATTAAAATACAGAAAACATCAATATGGTCATCCCTTGGCAACCCTTAGAGCTTTATGAACTCACCAAGATATTATGAGAATACAAAGTGAATCTATGCATAAGAATTAACCTCAGAAAGGAGAGAAATGACAAAGGCCATTTTTAAAACCAAACAGTTGAGATTTGGAATAGAGATGGTAGTGTCATAATGGTTTTAAAGGAAAGCACAGACGTGCACTCAGGATATCCCTCTGATAGCCATTGTACTTAGAGCATGAGACTCTGGCAGATGCACAATACCACTATTCGAGAACCTGCCTTACATCTGTGGTTGCCACCAAAGAATACACACAGGTCTAGTTCACTTCTCCACTCCCAGCGCCTGACTCCATGGGGAAGGGCTGGACATGAGGACCCCCAGTCTTCTGGTTTTTTAAGACTTTTATTTATTTATTTGAGAGAGAGAGAGAGAAAGAGAGCAGGGGGAGTGGAAGAGGGAGATCCCAAGACCCCAGATCATGACCTAAGTGGATGCTTAACTGACTGAACCACCCAGGCACCTGAGGACCCCCAGTTTTTGTGGTCCTCTGGTTGAAAAAAAGCCTCCTCTGTCTGCCCCCCCTCCACAAAGCACAGGTATGTGACCTGAACTCTGCGTGTTCCTTCACCATTTGACTCCTCATCCGGCCAGTGGGAGACTATTCAAACCTGCACACAGGAGCCCAGAATACTTGCTCAGAAGACACCTGAGAATAGTTTGGATTTTCCTTGAAACTCTGAATATTCCACGAGTGAAGGAAAAGATGGGTGATTTGAGTAGCTAAGCCGGGTACCCCAAGAGATTCCCAATGTCCTCATTGACCAAATTGGAGAAGCAGGTCGAGCTAAACTAGGGTTGAGTAAACAAATGGCCCCAGCAGCCAAATCTGGCCTGCTGCCAGTCTTGGTAGATAGAGTTCTGTTCTAATGCACCCATGCTCTTCTGTTCACTTATCTTCTACACATGGTTCTGTGCTGCAGTGGCAAAGTTGGGTAGCTGGAACAGAAGCTGAAGCCTACACTTTGCCTGCTGGTCCTTGGCAGAAAAAAAAGTGTGTCTACCTCTGAGCCAGAGGGAAGAGTCCTTATAACCATACACTAAAGCCAAGTCCAAAGCAACACAGTCTACTTTATTCACTTCTCTACCTATTTATCATCTATCTCTCTGTCTTTCTATTTATCTACAGAGAGGGAGACAGAGAGAGGAATGTCATGATATATCCAGTTACACCATAAATATAATGTCTTCAACATAGAATGGGGAAAAATAGATAGAAACGTGCCCAAATAACAGGACCCAATGATGTCTCTGTGGATATGCTATTCTCTTTCTTTTAATAACTTTTTAAATTTATTTTATCAGAGTTTCAAAATATTCTATTCTTTGTTTTCTACATTATTCCTAATTTTCACATTATTTGGATGATAATAATAATTTTACTTTAAAAACTGCCATAGTGAGTCTGGGGTTTGGGAAGTGGAGAAAGTGGGGGACTGGAGGAAATACCTAATTCATTTGGAATCTGTGAGAGATTCAGGAAAAGGTACTGACTATTAACGCCCATGTCCCTACACATATACACACCATAGAGCCCCAGAATAACCAGTGGTCCTACAAGAAGGGGGACAGCTGCATAGACTAGGACTTAGCAATGCCTCATAATATGGAGCTGTGGTGAAGATATTTAGACAATTTAGGCCACTAAACAGTGGAGTAGTTTTGTCTTCCATACTGTTCCAGTTTGGATAACACTCATGACAGAATAGTTTAGGATTGGCAGACATACCAAGGCAAGGGCTATGAAAGGAGCCTTAATAAGTAAACTGTTGTTTGAAAGTGAACAGTTTGACAAGGCAAATAATATATTATTGTAATAGGAAAGTACTTTACCCAAAAGCAACCTGTTTCTTCACATAAATTGGTTTTGAGAAATTTTTTGAAGGAAGTTGTCATTTAGTTACTGATTTATAGCCTTACCTTCCTGGAAAATACTTCCCAAGAGCAAATATGAATGCCATGTTCACAAAGATGACCTTAGCTCTTAGTCCTCATAGTTATACTCCCAAGATGTACATTTTCTTTATTTTCAATCAAGTACACTAAGGTCTATCAAAGTGAAGGATAGAGAAGAGAACATATCCTCATCAAATTGAGTAAGTGAATTTCCTTCGAATAAATAAAAAACAAGAAGAAAGAGGAGAAGAACAAAAGAGAGAAAGAGAGAGAGAGAGAGAAAGAAAGAAAGAAAGAAAGAAAGAAAGAAAGAAAGAAAGAAAGAAAGAAAGAAAATAGGGGAAGAAGGCAGAGAAGGAAAATTTGTGAATAAGAACAAGAAGACAATGAAGATAGACATGTAAGTGCTTCTGTCCTTAACGTGCACCTCAACACCCCTTCTCAGGATGCTCCTATCCTCTCCATCATGCCAGCCTTGTTTCTTCATTATCTTTCCAGTTCTCTATGCTCTTCCCTTTTTTCTTTTTTTCTTATTCTTACTCTCTTTCAACTAGCAAATTTTGCTGTCTTTTTCACTTGCATATTAATTTATATGTTCTCTCTTTTTGTTTTAGCATACATTCCACCATCCTTTACCAACAGATCAAAATAATCTGAAGACAAAGTTCTCTTCATAAGACACCTTCTTAGGAAGATGTCTAACAATATCTTCCTTAAATATGTACTGTTTTCTCCATATTATCGCATATATTTTAGTATTTGATAAAGAATACAGAGAATGACTAAACCACTGATCTGGCCAATTTAGGAAGCTTTAATGATGTTATTAGGAGATAGTAGCTAGACAACTTCAGACTCTGTGCTTACGTAGCTTAAAATGCTGATCTTTCTTTTTTTTTTTTTAAGATTTTATTTATTTTATAGAGAGAAACACAGCGAGAGAGGGAACACAAGCAGGGGGAGTGAGAGAGGGAGAAGCAGGCTTCCCGCCGAGCAGGGAGCCCGATGTGGGACTCGATCCCGGGTCTCCTTCATCATGACCTGAGCTGAAGGCAGTCGCTTAACCAACTGAGCCACCCAGGCATCCCTAAAATGCTGATCTTTCAAGGTGGAAAACTGGAATTCGACAAAGTTTAAGACAGACAAGTCTAAGAATGGTGGGCACAAGGTGAGGTCCTGAACAAGGTCTTTAAAAAAAAAAAAAAATATATATATATATATTTAATTTATTTGAGAGAGAGAGAATGAGTAAGAGAGAGCATGAAAGGGGAGAAGTTCAGAGGGAGAAGCAGACTCCCCACAGAGCTGTGATCCCAATGTGGGACTTGATCCTGGAACTCCAGGATCATGACTTGAACTGAAGCCAGTGGCTTAACCAACTGAGCCACCCAGGCGCCCCTGAACAAGGTCTTAATAAACAAACTATTCTGGGAAAAGTGAACAGTTTGTCAGAAAGTTAAGTTTTGATACAATCTTATCTTAGTTCCAGGTTTTGTGTGTTTTGTTTTTGTTGTTGTCGTCGTTGTCATCGTTGTTGTTGTTATTTGCCTTCATAACTGCATTAATTTTAGGTGAGGAAAAGATAAATCACCCCTCCGCATATTGCTACAATTTTCCTGTGGAGCACCAAAAGTAATAATTCCTCATGAAATAGCAGAGATGCTAGGTGACACCAACACACAAGAATATTTCCTCTCAACATTACTTAATATCATTTTGAAATCTATATGTAGCAAGGCCAAGATATAAATGGTGATCTACTTATCAAGAAGATTATGTTCCTATACAATCCAAAAGTATAAATTATGCTATTATAATTTTAAAACAAAGAACAAAACCCTAGAAAAGATAAATATATGAAAGTTTATAAACTTTCTTCACCTTGGTGATTACTGGTTTAATTATGTTTCAAAGGAAGCCTTATTTAAAATTTTAATAAGAACATTAAAAAAAACTGGAGATGACAAGAAATATATGTGAATATATGTGAACCACCAGAAGGAAACCATGAAATTTTGATGCACAGAGAGACGCTATCTTTCAAATGTCCCTACTGCCATATGCCGTATAAGCTTCCCACCCTATCTCTTTCCTGTTCTCTGTCTCTGACTCTGCCTATTGCTGTCTCTGGGCTATCACAACATGTGCTTCCTATCTGATATCCTCCAGAATGGTTAAGGACATTTGAGCAGCACCAATTCATTTACACGTGAAAAATTAAACCATAAATTAAGGAGAACACAGCAGCATTATGCACACATATATGTGTGAGTATACATAAATGTACTTGTGTGTATATGTATATACATATGTATGTACGTATATAAACACACAAATACTTATTATTATTTTATTATGAGACAAACGTGCATGTTGTGAGACAAATGTACATATACATTTCAATAGTATGAAGAAAATACGTAAAATAATGTGGGAGTGATTGTCATTGGATGGTAGAATTAAAGTATTTAAAATGTCTATTCATTTTTATACTTTTTTTTTTACGTTTTTATACTTTATTTACTTGACAGAGAGAAACACAGCCAGAGAGGGAACACAAGCAGGGGGAGTGAGAAAGGGAGAAGCAGGCTTCCCGCCGAGCAGGGAGCCCAATGTGGGACTCGATCCTGGGTCTCGGGGACCATGACCTGAGCCGAAGGCAGTCGCTTAATGAACTGAGCCACCCAAGTGCCCCCATTTTTATACTTTTTGAATATCCTGCAATCAAAATATATTACTTGGGGCACCTGGGTGGCTCAGTTCTGAAGCACCCCCATGGCTCTGCCTGGAGTTCATCTTCCTGATGGAGAGTAGGGACCTGTTTACCTTTGCCTGCTCTCCACCCAAAAAACACCTTTAAATATGTGTTCAGTGATTCAATTAATATAATCTCCCATTATGGTAACCCAATGGTTCAGCCACTGGTTCAGCGCATAGTTTCTAAGACAATTCAACCATTATTATACATAAGGGTTGATTCCTGAGGGTAATTTTTTCAGAATCTTTAACTGAAAACATAGAAGTTGTCTTGAAAAGTAATTGATCTATATCATTTGAACTGGTCTCACTGATTAAATTTGGTTTAATTTAAACCTATTAAAAACAAATAATCCATTCAGTGTTTGAATGGACATTAATGTTGAATAATGAAAAGTATTAATAAATGGAGAGACAGGTAATTCTCTCTCTCTCTTCTGTGTGTTTGGGCGATGAGGATTGGAGATTTGGGGATGCGGGGAGGTCAGCACAGAGCCCTGATTTCCCATTGGAAAGAAGGCATGGATTGCATTCACTAATTAAGTGCCAGAGGTCACTCAGTTTAGGCAGGAAAGATCTAAATCCTTTCTTAATCGTCACACAAATGAGACCTACTTTCCCCATTTCGGCTATTGATTGTTTGCCCTCACCTTAGGGAATATATTTGTCCATGATCCCCTGCTTTAATGGGCATCATCTCCTCATTTTTCTAGAATGCACCTAGCTTTGTGACACTGTGTGCCCTGAACACTTGTTCCTAAGAGTGTCATTCAATTACAGTGTAGAAAAATAGCTACTGGGAATTCAGTAATGAGAAAATCCTTTGGGGGCTGAAGCCACCAATACATCAAAGCAGAATAGCTCTTCGAACCAACGGGGCCACTGTGCATGGTGGGAAATTAAAGGGAGAGAAGCAGTGGGTTGGAGCCTGAGAAGGAAATGAACAGGTGTGTGACACCAACTTTGCTTAGCAAAACAGTGACTGGTATAGTTATGCTTGAAAATCCATGACCAAACAGGAGTGGTATTTGAAAACATACTAGACTTTACAGATGAATCTCTGAAACTCTATAGCAGATGTTTCATTGCTGTCTCTGAAACTATTATTCTTTTATTCTTTTTGTCATAAATTTTGTGGGATAAGGTAAAAACTTCTTTTATTTCAATCTGTATTGCTACAGGCACATGCTAGAAAACAATGTTAAATTGTTATTTCTTCTTGGTGAAAAAGGACATTTCCCCTAAACTCTCTTTGTTTATATTTTCATGATTATTATCATCATTTACATATCTATACATAAGACTTACATGAAATATGCTGTTATTATACATGCATCTTAACATAAAACATATAAACATGTCAATCTGAAGCAGGATAATTCATGCACCATTTTTGCTCCTTAAAAAAAAAAATCCTTCTCTCTAATCTAATATTTCCTAACCCATGTTGTCCACAAATCTTTTATGTAAATCCTTATATTTATGCTTATATTGTAATGGCTCATATGAAATGCTATTGCCTGGGGTCATTTTTATGAATTAACAAATCCTTCCACAGAGTTTATTCAATATATCCTACTGTCAATATATGCCAGAAGGTTGACCATCTATACTGAGCCTCTGGGTTCTCCTAATACATGAATCACCCAGGAGGACTCCTGACCTCCCAATGCATCCATTCTAACATTGCTATCGCCTTTAGCTTCCTGACCCCTTCCTCAATATTACCCCAGAGAGGTTAATGAATTGCCATGTGTAGGTAACAATTGTTACTGTAGGTTTTCTATATTGTAACAGCTATTAGGATCAGCTCCAGGAGTTCTAGTCAAATCGTTAATTTTTGATTCATGGATGGGTACCCTCATGTTAAAAGTTTCTCCTTTATTTAGTCTTAGTATTCTATTTCCCCACCCTGTACAATACCCTCAATATGTCCTTCTACTCATGTTCCAACAATTCCTGTTGGCATATAGTGGATAATTACTGCAAAATCACACAATTTTCATGTGTGAGCTCTTCCCTCCCAGAGCTGGGATTGAATTTCCCCATCTGGGCTGAGTCCTGAAGTTTGGGTCTGGAAGCAATGAGGGCTGGTAGCATGCATCTTAAAGAGTGCCACTTTCAAATTATACGCACATTCCTCATTTGATATCTCCAAACAAGAAGAGTCTGCTATGCTCTGGAAGGGGCTGCTCTGACTCACAGAGGGTTCAAGGGAATATGGGTTCAGGATTCTCAGATTTTTGTTCCCAAATATTCCCATTTAAAGTCTCATATTCTAATTTTGCTTTTAACAAAAGCCCTGATTGTACTCTAGGAGAGGTATCATGATTGGGAAGCCCATCTCTTCTGTGACTCTGAAATTCTTTTAGTTAGAACATAAGGTTGGATTTGGCCATAGTCTTCTTTGGAGTTGAAGGAGATGAAGGTCTTTGTTAAACATGGTCACAGAGGGCTTCCGGCTTTCAAAACACACTTGAGTTGTTAGTTGGCTGCCCTAGGACCATGTTTTATTCCAAGACTTCTGGCTATTTCAGAATTCTTAAAATTATTATTATTCCTCCTTCCCAATACTGATCATATGCCACAGCTAACATACAATGAATTCTTCACCTACTTCTTTAACCTCTTCCCAGATCTCACAGGTGATGGGCACCAGTAGTGGCACTCTGTGCTCAGATTATCACCAACTACTTACTCCAGCCAGGGAGTCTTTTGTCTTCTCACTAGAGAATGATCCAGCTATGAACTCTTACTTAACAGACCCATAAAGTCCCAATTCCTAGGGCTAATTCTAGTACCAACTGTGAGCCTGGGTTCCCCCACAGAGTGGAGTCAGAGGCATGTATGTGGATGGTTTATTTGGGTAGCACTGTGAGGGATAGAGGAAAGCCAGAAAGGAAGGCATGCTAACCAAATCATGTGTTATCCAACTTTCCACTCTTTGGGGGAACTAGTCCTCCACCCTTAGCACTTACTGAAGAGTTTATTGAGATGAACCCAAGAACAAATAGCAGTAGGGAAACTGTTTATTCATTGATTCCAGTGCACATTAGTTAAGGGTGCCTCATGGGTGCTGACTTCCCTCCATGAGGGGGAAACTGGCACACTCCCAGAGCAGCCCACACCAGGCTCAGAGAAGACCTCTGGCAGGAAGTCAGGTGGCATGGGGTGGGCCTAAGGTGAGGTGCTGATGGGTGCATTTAGGTCAAGCTGGTCACAGTATGCATGCGAGAGAAGAGGAAGAGGGTTCAAAGCATGCACAAGACAAAAAGCATTGATGCATGGGCTGCAGAGATGAATCTGGTGCCAGATGTTCAGAGCAGAAAGATTTATTGTGCATATGTATTGTGCTAACTCCTGGGGACCTCATGGCTAAGATAAGGCTGATAGATCTGAATCAATGATGTGGAAAGGTGGTAACCATATTGAGCCAGAGTTTCGACAGTGTTGGATTAGTTTTCTGGGACTGCCATAACCCAGCACCACAAACTAGGTGACTTAAAACAGCAGAATTCATTCACTCTAAGTTCTGGAGGCTAGAGGTTCCAAATGAAGGTGCAAGTGGTCCTTCCGAAGGCTCTGGCAAAGACCTTTGCTTGGCTCTCTGTAGCTGCTGGTGGTTGCCAGCACCCCTCAGCATTCCTTGGCTCAGGCCCGCATCACCCCATCTCACCCCGTACCTTTACACAGGATGCTTTCTCCTGTGTGTGCATCTCTGTGTCTTCACGTGGTCTCAGCATAACAACAGACATTGGATTTAGGGCCCACCCTAACCCACTGGGACTCTTTCTTAACTAATTACATCTGCAAAGATACTATTTTCAAATAAGGTTACATTCTGAGGTTCTAGGGGGACATGTGTTTCGGAGAGATAGCATTCAACCCAGTGCAGTCTTGTATGGATAAGTGATGGGTGATAAGGATGAGGGAAGAGCACGTAATTGGTTGTATCAGCAAAATACTCTAACAAAACCATTGACTGCGGATTCGTGCACATTCCAGATGAGTCTACTATGGGGCCATGGTATTTAATGACATTCAATAAAACAATAGTTCAGTTAAGCCTGTGTCCTTGGAAAAAGGTATGAGACAATTTTTGCAGAGCTAAGTAGACATACATAAAAGTCCTCCGAGCCTTTCATCCAACTGGTATCTATGAGCCTTCTTCAAGATAGATTTCCCTTCTGGGAAGAGGCACCCACTGTATAAAAGTTACTTAAGATTTTACTGGTTTTGGAGGAAGTGTCTCGGCCACAGGTAACCTGTTTGGCTTGTCTTTATTCACATCTAATATTGTTAAAAGTGAAAAAGCAGAACATCTCAGTTCCAAGTTTAGGCCTCAGACTATCTATCTGAATATCACTTCACTAAAAGAAAGTTATAAGGTAGAGCTTTGCATTGGCTCTAACTAATCTACTTTGCTGAGCTAAATTGCTTGAGATTTAGCATAGAGCTTTGCTGCAATATTCCAACGGTGAGAAATCAGGTGCAGAGCAAATGAGATTAATGTCTCCGGCAGCACCGTATATTTCCTTTGCTTAACGTGGAGCATGCCATATTTCCTCTCGTGGCGCGCCTTCAAAGAATTATCATATTTTAGAGTGGAACTAATTGTCAGAGAGAATGGAAGTTCATTTCCACAGACGAGTTAGCTCCTGGGGCCCAGGAAGAAAGTGGTTTTCGTTTATCTTTATTTGCATTCTCAAGGATGACTAGAGAGACGCAGGCATAAAGACATCTTCACTGAAGGCTGGCCAGCTGCTCAGGCAAACCCTTTGTCTTCTTCTGATGCGTGAGATCCACTGCTCTCCCCAGCTGCACTTGGACCAGATTACAAAGAAATGTAATTCTTCAGTCGATTGATAGGAGGATAGCAGCTAATTATTAAACAAAGGTACAAGATGCCATGCTCCTCACAGTATACCATAACTTCACTTAGCAACCCCAATGTGCATATCGATTACCTATCATTCACAACATTCTATAAATGAGGAAGTAGGCTCAAAGAAGCCCATAATCACTCAGGATGTGAATAAAATCCATCCTTTTTCCTTTATTCTTCTTGGACTCCTAGTGGAAGGAACTCTACACGTTATGTCAGCGCACATTATTCAAACACACGGGATTGGCCAAAGAGCAAAACTAGAATATTAGAACAGGACTTGATGCCTTAAAAGCCACTTATTCACAGCACTTTATTTTTGAGATTCGGAACTGAGGACCAGAGATTTTCTACAGCACGGGTTGAAAGTCACTGCAGTAAAGTATTTACATAATTTCACAATCTGTTCAACAAAGATGGAGATTCCACTTCAGCTAAAATGTCAGCTGGCAAGGCCCATGATGAGTTGAAATAACTTTTTATATCTGACGCATGAAAATCCAGATTTGCTGAATTTAATCAGAACAGCAGAAAATAATGTTTGAAGAAATTACAATGTGCATAGAAAGACCGGTATCCGCAGTTGAACTTCCAGGCGGTAATTTTACCTGGACATAGAGCGAAAACACGGAGCTTCTGTGTGACGGCCCTTTTTAGGCAAGGTCAGACATGCTTCAAAAGGTTTATTTTCTCTTTTCTTGGATGTAGAACTCTGTCTGAATCAGGGAGGTCTCCTTGTATGTCATTTCCCACCATGACCACAAATTATTGTAGATTGGTAGCCAAAGGCAAAGTCACCATGAAACAAATGAAATTAAGACTTCACAGGGTTCCACGTGTATGACTCTTTCCAAGGCCCCCTGGGACACATCCTACCGACTTGTTCACTTGCCTACATGTTTTCACGAAATTTGCCAAAATAAAATAAATGTATTATGTTAGGTTGTGGTCCCCGCCCGCCTCCATTTTGGCACTCTTTCTTCACACTTCTCCCCAATGCCTCTTGGGGCGCTAGAGTAACCGTGGGTAGTTAGGGACTTGGGTTAAAGGAAGGGTGATTAGAGAAACTGCGCTTGGGTTTGGAGTGAAAGATTTATGAGCTTATTTAGTTGAGACTCATGTTTAATTGAGCTACTGCTAGTACCTTAATGTAGCAAGAACTAAAGGAATATTTAGACTGTTCTCCCTGATGACTCACTAAGGAATGTGTCCCTGGGGACAGCACAAACCTACATGACCAATGGAAGAAAAAAGGAGGTGGAAATGTCAGAGAGATAAGCACACTCCTCTATGAGTTGCTTCTCTATTCTCTCCTCTAGCCCAACATTGGTTCCATTATGCAAGAAAAAAATACATGCAATGGGTAAAATATAAAAGCATGACAAAGGGCTTCTCAAGAAAAACAGTAGACTCTCAGCCTATTCCTTATCCCTGGCTCCATTCTCAACACCAAACACCGAGAACCATAACTGTTGTCCAGTCTTCTTCTCATGCTTTTTTAATTTTGTTTTGCTTTTTAGAGAAAGAGCATGCATAAACTGAGGGTGGGAGGAAGAGGACAAAGGAAGGGCAGAGAGGAAGAGAGAATCTTAAGCAGACTTCAAGCTCAGTTCTCAGGAGGATGCAGCAGTCCATCTCATAAGCCTGAGACAGTGACCTGAGCCAAAATCAAGAGTTGGATGCTTAAGCAACTGAGGCACCCAGGTGCCCCTTCTTTTCATGCTTGATCCCATATCTT
Organism: Spilogale gracilis; assembly: GCA_004023965.1. Classification (NCBI taxonomy): domain Eukaryota; kingdom Metazoa; phylum Chordata; class Mammalia; order Carnivora; family Mephitidae; genus Spilogale; species Spilogale gracilis. Next base: position 25,369 of record PITA01009460.1, on the reverse strand, counting down.
GTTTAGCAATTTCACAAAACATTTAAAAATGGCATTTAGCTTTTTTTTTTTAAGATTTTTTATGTATTTGACAGAGAGAAACCCCGCTAGAGAAGGAACACAAGTGGGAGGGGTGGGGGGGGAGAAGAAGGCTTCCTGCCAAGCAGGGACTCCGATGCGGGACTTGATCTTAGGACCCTGGGATCATGACCTGATGCTTAATGATGGAGGCACCCAGTCACCGCAGTATTTAGATTTGAGCACTGACCTCTCCCTCCACAACATGCAGGAACTATTTTACTTCTTCCAGTTGAGGCTCTAAGTATAGTATTTTTCATTCTATCAACTTGAGACATAATAAAGCAAAGACTGTGGATTTGTTTTCCACGTTCGTAATCAATCTCCCATAAGCCATGGGAGACATTAATATCACCATAGGAAAGAATGCAAACAGTGCCATCATTGTCAAAATGAAAATGTTTGTCTGATGAACCAGAGATGGCTAAGCAAAGGGCAGAAAAAAGGAAGGAAGGTTCGTCCCTGTGGCCAGGGCAGCTTATGGGGCAAAACTGTCTAAAAAAGACATCAGGGAGAGGATAGACTGAAGTAGATTTCAAGCTTATGTGTCTTTTGTGATTATACTGTAAATATGTCTCCAGATCCACGGGTGTGTGTGCATGTGTGTTCCCTACATAGTTTCAACTCACCCACCTCACGACAATCCTACAAGATATTTAGCTTTTGGTCAATTTTAAAGTCATCTCTTTGTGTTTTAATATTATTTTTAGCTTACTATAACATGTAGAATAGTACAAGTTAGCATTCCCATCTTAAAAAAAGAAAAAGCCAACATTACATAAATTGTCTACCTATATAAGTATTTCTGTGGATCACATTTAAGTTATCTTTCATGTAGTTTTGAATAATGACACAAAACCACCATTGTCAAGTGGGGGGAAGCAAGATTTTACAACATGGGGAGAAAGCAGGCATGGCACCAGCGAGCTTCCATGGATGGGGGCTCCAGGACCCGAGGTGAGGGCTGATGGGGCGGGCCAGGCGGTAATTAGGGACAAGTGAGCACACCAGTTCCCTGTGTTTAAAACCTAGACTGGGGCGTGATTCCGCCCTGCGGAAGTCTTCCTCCCCTTTCCCTTCCTAATGAGCACATTAATTGTAGCTATTTTAAACATTCACAGTGTTAAAGAACAGGGGAAGCTGTAAATTGCTGGTATTTTGACTGTTTGAAAACACAACATGAAGTGATTTTTAAAGAAACTTTTAAAAATAGTTTTTGTAAATGAAAGGGCAATAGCAAATTGTGCTCTGGGAAACTGATTAAATTAAATTTACTTCCCCTCCCCACCCAAGGATTCATTAAATGACAAAGGTGGATTCATGCTGTTCCATTGATCTATTATTTGCAAGATTTCTTTTCTATAAAGAACATAGTCAACACCTTATTTCATTCAATCAAAATTGCAGCAAAATCTTTTTTTAAGGAATAATTGGAAACAAGGACCAGCTAAGGCAAAGCCATCTTTTCCTTGTAAACTTGAAAGGAAATTTCCGTAAGGTCAAAGGAGACCTCAAGTATATTTTTGTACCTAGGTGCCTTGAGAAACATTGAATTTTTCTCCCACATAAAAATGAGCTATATATTGCATTTTACAATGGTAGAAAGTTGAATAAGCTTATTGCTGCAATAATATTATCCATGCATAATTGATGCATGCTATTTTTCACAGTACAAAACAAACTTAGCGTTGCTGACTTAGAACACATCCCTCTTTTCAGCTCATTCATTCTCCACAACCCCCAATTCACAGCCTTCCTCATTACTAAATAATTTTAACACCTTACCTAGCACGTTCTCAGCTTTCTTTCTCAAAGGAAAAGCAGGAGACTGTGTGGGTTCCATAGTGAGGATAGAGCAGAAACAGCTTACTCAAATAAAATGTGTTCGTCGTGCTCCAGAAACTAAGCTCTTATGTGTTTCTTCAAGGAAGCTGGAAAGATCTACGGAAGACCAGTTGGATCTTAAATATTAAAGTTGAAAGGCAATTTCAGCCCATGAAACTGTGAGGACTCTACCTCCACAATAGAGCACACAGCAAAAAAACCTCACCACACGCTGGTTTCCTGTTGACAGAGGGGGCTCTCATACAGGCACTTTAAAATTTTATTTCCGAGACTACTGTTGTTTCTATAGACTGTGATAGACGTGTATAACACTTTGGAAATTACAGACCTGAGATGGGACCTTCAGTTATTCCTTAGTCATCAGGGATCATTTTCTGCCAGGCCAGGAGTGGAAAAGGAGAGAAGTCTATACATATATTAATGGGTATTTATCTATACATTTATTCATTCAGAAAACTACTGTTGACTCCTTCCTGTGAGCCGGGCATTGAGCTGGATTCCACAGCAAATGCAGTTATTTCGGGCCACACTGCTAGGGAAACAGAGCATGGATACTGTTACAAAAATGAGAACATAATCAGCACTTCATACAGGGCTTGGGAAACAGAATGGGCCCTGCTAAATTGCAAGACAATAGTGGCAATAGTAGTAATGGAAGCAAGCACAGAAGACCTGATAATGACAACAACAATGACAATGATGATGAGGAGGAGGAGGAGGATTTTACTAAGATCCAAACAGGTTTTAACTGGAGAAAAGAGTAATATGTGAATCCTGGGGGCCTGGGTGACTCAGTCATTAAGCATCTGCTTTCAGCTCAGGTCATGATTCTGGAGTCTAGGATCAAGCACTGTATGTATGTGTACATGTACATGTACATTTGTATGTATATATATGTATATGTATACCCATACACCCACATATATGTATGTATGTGTGCAAAATGTGTGTGTGTGTGTGTGTGTAAAACCATCAATGTAATAAAGGTCTTAGAAAGTGGAAAGTTCCTTCACATCAATCTCTTCTTTTTTTTTTTAAGATTTATTTATTTATTTTTAGAGAGAGAGCAGGGGTAGGGATAGAGGAAAAGAATCTCAAGCAGACTCCTCACTGAGCTCTGAACCTGACTTGAGGCTTGATTTCACGACCCTGAGATCGTGACCTGAGCCAGACACAAGAGTCAGAGGCTCAACTGACTGAGCCACCCAGGCTCCCACCAATCTCTTCTTTAGTTCTGCTTTTTATGACCACTGACTTGATTTGCTTGTTCTAGAACTTCACAGAAAATTGATTAATATGGTGGAGACTCTCTTGGTCCAGTGTTTATTTTCCACATGATGCTTCTGAGAATCCTTCATAATGTTGTGCTCTTACAGTCCATAATTTCTATTGCTGAGAAACATTCAATTTTATAAGTTTACCACCATTTTTATATCCATCCTCTATTGGTAGACACTGGATTCTTTCCAATTTGGGGCTATAACCTATTAAGCTGCTGTAAACATCCCTGCACATGACTTTTTTTGTGAGTATATCCTTCATTTTCCAATGAGTCACACATTTCTTATATTTAATTGAATTTGATTTGCTAATATTTCCTTATGCATTTACCACATTCAGCTTCATGAGACACACTAGTCTGTAATTTCCCTCTGATATACTTTTTTTTAGGCTGTGCTGCTCAGGGATATTCTGGTCAAATAAAATAAGTAGTGAATCTTCCATCTCCCTCTATTTGCTAAAAACAGTTGGCATAAGATTGGTATTATACTTTCTTAAATATTTAAGAGAATTTACCATGGGACCACCTGGGAGTTGGTTTTTGATTATGAAATCAATTGCTTTTTAGAAATATACAAATATTCATATATTCTATTTTATCCATTTTTGAAATTTTGTTTTTAAATAACTTGCCTGTAGTGTTTATATTGTCTCATCCGTTGACATTAAGTTGTTCTTTATACTCCCTATGATCCTTTCATCATCTTTAGGATAAGAAAAGATATCCAGCCTTTTAGTCTCGGTTTTGATACTTTGTGTTATTACAATGGTTTTCTTGAGTCACATTGTTTAGGAATTAAAATTTTACTTATCTTCTCACAGAATCTACTTTGGACTTTGTTGATATACTCTATTTGTTTTTCTGTGTTATAATTCATTAATTTCTGCTCTTTATTCCCTATATTTATACCATTAGGATTAATTTTTTATAGTTCCTTAGTTTCTTATTGTGGAAATTTAATTTAATTTAATTTAATTTTATTTTATTTTATTTTATTTTATTTTATTAAGATTTTATTTATTTATTTGACAGAGAGAAACACAGCAAGAGCGTGAACACAAGCAGGGGGAGTGAGAGAGGGAGAAGCAGGCTTCCCATCAAGCAGGGAGTCTGATGCTGGCCTTGATTCCAGGACTCTGGGATCATGACCTGAGCTGAAGGCAGACGCTTAACAACTGAGCCACCCAGGCACCCCTGGAAATTTACTTTATTTAAATAGTTCACTCTTTCTAATAAACTTTTAAAAATATACATGTCATTAAGCACTGATTTTGTCGTGTTCCATAATTCTCTATATGTTGTAATTTGATTATCAGTCGATTAGAAGTATTTTCTGACTTCTTTTGCCTTTTCTTCTCTAAAAAATGCATTATTTTAGAAGTTGATAAATTACCAAATTTGGGGGTATTTTATAAATGTCATATTTTGCTATGAATTTCAAATTATTTTCTTTAAAGTTAGAAAATATATTCTGTAAAATCTCAAGCTTGAATTTTTTTTAATATTTTATTTACTTATTTGACAGAGAGGAACACAGTGAGAGGGGGAACACAAGCAGAGGGACTAAGAGAGGGAATAGAAGCAGGCTTCCCGCGAAGCAGGAAGCCCGATGTGGGTCTCGATCCTGGGTCTCCAGGATCATGACCTGAGCCGAAGGCAGTCGCTTAACCAACTGAGCCACCCAGGCGCCCCTCAAGCTTGAATTTTATTGAGACTTCTTTTGTGGTAGAAAATATGGTTTAGGGGTACCTGGGTGACTCCATCAGTTAAGTGATTGAGTGTCTGCCTTCATCTGGTGTCAGGATCCTGGGGTCTTGGGATGGAACACTGAGTGGAGTCCTTGCTCAGCAGGGAGCCTGTTTGTCCCTCTGTGTTTCCCCGCCCCCCTGCCTGTGCTCTCTCTCTCTTACTATCTCTCTGTCAAATAAATAAATAAAATATCTTAAAAATATATGGCTTAATTTGGTGAATGTTGGATTTTCCCTTAAACAGAACATGAATTCTGCAGTTATTGTGTGTAGCATTCTATAAATACCAAGTAGGTCAGAGTTGTTGATTGTCTTCTCATATCTTCTATAATCTTAAGGATTTCTTGTCAAGTTGTTCTATCAATAATCACTGAGAAAGGAGTATTAAAGTCCCTAACTGTGCATGTAGGCTTGTCTACATCTCTTATTAGCTCACTTAGTTTATGCTTCATCTTTCTCTGTTATCAGATGACGGCTGATGTTTCTGTGTTCCTAGTGATCTTTAATTGATCTTTAATATTTTATTGATCTTTAACATTGATCTTTAATATTCAAGCTTTAATTGATATTTAATACTACTATGATAGGCAGAATAATGGTCCCTAAAATATCCAAGCACTAATTTCCAGAATCTGTGACTATGTCACATAGCAAAGGGTCTCTGCAGATGGGATTAAGTTAAGGAGATTGTGGCAGAGATATGTGGACACAGTCCAATCACACAAGTCTTTAAAATCAGAAAAAAAAAAATTGTCTCTTCAGGGAAAACTCTGAGGGAGTTGTACCCAAGAAATAATGACCACAGGAATACAAAGTTGTGGGCTTGGAAGATGCAGACAAATTATTCAGCAAACATGGGCAACTTGAAGAAGCTGGAAAAGGCAAACAAAAGCAGTCTCATCTAATCTGCTAACAAAAATAAATAAATAAATAAATAAATAAATAAATAAATAAATAAGTGAATGAATACCAAAGCATTAAGACAGTAGAGCATTACATATAATTTTGTATTTTTGTTTTGTTATACCTTCCGGGGGGGGCGGTGAAGATGAGTACATATTACCTTTCTCATTAGAAAAAGTTATATCAAGTAAAAAATAACATTAGCTAGAGATATAATAACATACAGAAAATATTTTAAAATAATGGGATAATAGAAAAAATTTAAAACAAACAAAATTCTCCCATATAGACTGCAGATAGGAATATAGCCTTCCTAACACTCACCCAGTAAAAGCCCAGTCAGACTTTTAATCTATAGAACTTTAAGATAATAAATTTTCAATGTCTTATACCATTAAAACTGTGATAATTTGGGGCGCCTGGGTGGCTCAGTTGGTTGAGCGACTGCCTTCGGCTCAGGTCATGATCCTGGAGACCCGGGATCGAGCCCCGCATCAGGCTCCCTGCTCTGCGGGAAGCCTGCTTCTCCCTCTCAGTCCCTCTACTTGTGTTCCCTCTCTCGCTGTGTTTCTTTCTGTCAAATAAATAAATAAAATCTTTAAAAAAAAAACTGTAATAATTTATTATAATAGCAATACAAAACTAATACAATTACCTCATCTGATGTTAACATAGACACACCAATTCTATTGTGCAAATTGTTTACATGTTATATCTTTTCCATCTTTTCACTTGCAAACTATTTCTATCTTTATATTTAAACTATTTCTTTGAAGAATTTGGTCTTGTGTTTTTTTGTACAGTCTAAAAATATCTGCCTTTTAATCTGAGACTTTTATTTTATTTATATTTAATGTAATTATTGAAATGGTTGTGTGAGTTTGTCACGTAGCTACTTGTTTTCTATTTTTTCCCATCATTTTTGTTGCTCTTCTACTCCTGTCCTGTTTGGGGTAAGCCATATACTTTTAAATTTTCAATTCATGCCGGAAGGTTGACCATCTCTACTGAGCCTCTGGGTTCTCCTAGTACATGAATCACCCAGGAGGACTCCTGACCTCCCAACCTTTAGTTGTACAATTTTCTGTATTTTTGTGGTTTTCTGGGGATTAGATAACGCATCTTTAACTTATCACAATCTACATCGAGTTAATATTGTACTAGTGTATGCAATATCTAAGAATCTTGCAACAGCATAACTGAAAATACACAAGTCACTTGTAATATAGGTTTATGTGTATTACAGCCATACACTTAAAAACCCCACAGCAAAATGTCATAATTTTCAGGGGCACCAATTGTGCTTTTTAATTAAGAAGACCTTTAAAAAAAAAAAAAAAGAAGACCTTTAAAAAATGTCTTTTTTACTTATCAACATTTCAAATACTATTTACTCCCTGCCGGACTGAGTTTGCAGTTTCTATGTGATGTCTCATTCCTTCACTTTAAATAGTTCCTTAAATATCTCTTCTCATGAAAGTCGGCTGCTAATGACTTTTATCAGCTTTCATTGATCTGAAATATCTTTATTTTGTTCTTAATTTGAATGATATTTTCTTGGAAAATACAACTTATTCTTGGCAATTCCTATTTTTTCTGTGCCTTAAAGATGCCTTTCCATGGTATTCTGATCTCCAGAAATTTTGTTAGGAAGTAAGCTCTTATTTATATATTTTATTTATTTTATTTTATCTTATTTTTTCAGTGTTCCAAGATTCATTGTTTGTGCCCCACACTCAGTGCTCCATATATCTTTACACCCTTCTATCACACTATTTTAGTTTTCTCCTTCTTTCACAATTTCTTCATTGTCTTTGGCTTCAGTAGTTTAACTATGATGGACCGAGGTTTTGGGGTTTTGGTAGTGGTGGTGGTAGTTTTTCCTGTGGATGGGGTTTGCGGAGCTTTTTGGAACTAGAAGTTAATGTTTGACAAAATTGAGAACTCTTTGACCTGATTTCTTCATTTTTTTTTCATAATCATTTTTTTTCTCCTCTTCTTCTGAACTCCAAAATGTTCTTGATATTTTTTATGGAGTTACTGAAACTCTGTTCATGTATTTCCATTTATTCTTTCTTTTTGATATTACACAACCCTTTACTGATTTATTTTAAACCCACTGATAATTTATTTAGTTATTTCCCTTCTACTATTAATTAATTCCACCAGAGACATCTTTCATTTCAGATAGTATACCTTTTATTTCTATATTTTCCTGTTTTTCATAGTTCCTATTGCTTTGCTAAAATTACCTCTTCCCTCATTACAACCACATTTTATTTTGATTTTTTGACTACATACAAGATAGCTGCTTTAAAACTCTCAACTGCTATTTTTAATTAAAAATAACAAAATTCTCAATCATTAATTTTTATTCTTTTAAAAAGTTCTTTATTTTTTTATTTTTTTTAAAGATTTTATTTATTTGTTTGACACACAGAGAGAGACACCAAGAGCAGGACACAAGCAAGGGGAGTGGGAGAAGGAGAGTAAGGCTTCTCACTAAGCAAGGATCCCAGTATGAGGCTTTATCCCAGGACACCGGGGTTATGAACTGAGCTGAAGGCAGACACATAACAACTGAGCCACCCAGGTACCCCATCAAATATAAATTTTAAGACTGGAGCCATCTTAGGGTCAATTCCTGATACTTCTTCTTTTAAGCATAGGTTATATATTCATGTGTCCTTCAATCTAGTAATTTTGTGTTAGATACTCGTCACTGTGTATGATTCATTGGGTACATTATAGAGACTCTCAGTTCTGCTATCTTCCTCTGAGAGTGTAGTTTTTGTTCTTACAGGCAGTGAAAGTACTGTTTTTGGAAATTAACACTTTGGAATTGTGTAGGTTTGAATTTGCATTTGATCAGAATGGGTTTATTTCAATGGGGAGCCTGGAGTACTTACCAAAGTCTTCAAATTTGTTAGGATTCACACTCCAAACTCTGTCTCTCTTGTGATGACTGCAGCTAATGTATTTGCCCCAATATTTCTCAGCTTTCCTATTCTAGCTAGCCAATGAGGTCCTTGCGGTCTCCAGGTGCACAGCTCAGTGGTTACTGTAACCTTTGAGTGTGTGTGCGTGTGTGTGTGTGTGTGTGTGTGTGTGTGTGTATTTGTGAAATCTCTCTCTTTAATTCCCTCCTTTTGGGGATTCCAACCTTTAGTTTTCAGCTTCTATAATAGCCCCAATGTCCTTCCTTCTGCCTATCAAGATATAATGACTGTGGCTTTCTACTTGAACTCTGGTTTCACAACACTATCCTCCCTCAAAAGTCTCTTCTGAGGAAATTATCACTTCCTCCTTTCAGTGGTCATCTCCATATTCTTTTGCTTCAGTTTTCTTTCTAGTACTTACAGACAGTTGAGTTTTTAAAATACTTTGTTCAGAGTTTATTGTTCTCTGTATGTGGGTCTAATACAATTCACTATACAAATGGAATTCTCTGGATCATTATTTCCACCTGATTCTTGAACAGCTTCTTCTGGTAATCTATAACTCTTCATCCCATATTCCATGGAGCATCTTTTTTCACCCATATGCTCTCCAAAAATATCAAAATTTACACTAAGCATTACTTACTTATTCTTTAACACATATTCATTAAATGCTTAGCGCTGAGTCAAAAGCTGTTTGAAACTATGGTTATAAGAATGAGCAAGTCAGACAATGTTGCCACAAGAGACTAATTTTTTCTTGACATCATTCCTCATACTAAGTTAGTTACCCAGTTTGTTGATTCAACTCCACAGAACTCTGAAGTTGGTCTATGTTTTTTCACCCTCAAAATTTTGGCTCTCGTTTCTTGTGTAGACACTGAAAATATCTTCTAATTGGCCTCTAAACCTCTAAACTCCTTCCTCCCTTTCCAAAGAACATCTTTTGTTTTTCCCAAGTGCTTTTGCTAAACATACATATCAGTATATTATTTCCATTCTTTAAGTGATTCAATTTCTCTCTATAATTGACTTAAGGATGAAATCAAATAATTAGCCGATCTGCAAAAGCCTATGATTTAGCTCTTTACTGACATCTTTCTGGCCCCATCTTTATTGTTTTCCCACAGTCATCTCATATCAGTCATATTTAAATAGATTTCATCTCCTATGACATGCTTTCCAACATTTTTGAAGAATACTTCTTGTATATTTACACATTCTGTTCCCTCTTATTGGAAGGATTTTTACCTAACAATAGTTTAATATGTGATTAACTTCTGAAAATCTCTTTGAATTTCAACCCATGGTCTTTCTTTTATAAGCAACCTCATCCATCCCCAAGTAAAATAACCCTGACTGAAGAAAGGCTTCTGTCACATACTATGTATTCCCCATGATAGTCTGGCACTCTAACCTATTGCCTTCTGGTTTATCTTCTAAACCAGAAAAAATATCTAAGGATCTCATCACATCCATGTCTCATTAGCAGATAACACATGACTAGTTCTATTCTCTACCTCATTGTTAGCAAAATAGAAATCAGTATAGAAGATAGAGTCGATGCCCCTTGATAAATGTATTAGTTTCATCCAACAACTAGCTTTGCTTTATTCATAAAAAAGGCACAGAATTATCTAAAAATATGTACTTTGTTATGTCATGCTTATTTCACTTTCTGTTGGAATTTGTGGAAATGCAGCTTGTACATTTCCTTCAAGATTACCAATCTACTCTGGGTTTATTAGCAAAAACCAAACCCAACCAAACAAAACAAAGAAAAGCCTGTGATCATGTTTTATTTCATTGGGGTCATATCCATTATAATCAAACTTGCTGTAAGAGTATTCCTGCGTTGGACCATCTGAGAGGATGTAATTTGTTGACGTTAATTACTCCCTATCCACATTCTTTTCCAGCTTAAGCAATCTTTTTAATTATACCTTTCCACTAATAGATTAATTTTCTAATGGGTTTCTTTTTAATGTTTTCTCCACTCAGGATCTGAACAGAATTTAGGGCTGGAAGGGAACTTAGAAATCATCTCACAGACTGCTTCTCAAATTTAGAACTATAAATCCTGTGGACACGTGGTTGCATGGCTGGTGGGGCAGTGGGAGAAGGTGTTGAAAGGTTACAAGAAAAATCTCTGTGACATATCAGTTTTCCCCAAAGCTTTGAAGAAAGAGGGAAGTTATTTAGTTTGCAAGTAATTAAAGAATCATTTCACATTTTAAAAAAAAATGTATATATTATGAAGTAAAGAGCAAAATTCCCATTAGTAATCAGGACATTTCAAAGAAATCTAAGTTTGCATTGAATATTTTAGTAGTACATCTTTCATCATCCATTCATTCTTCTATAACCTCAGGTATTTGAATGAAAAGAATTTGAGAAACAGTAATCTATTTTCCTTCTTTCCTTTTCAGAGAGTAAAGCATGCTCAAGGCAGCATTTATTAGCTAGTACAGTTCAAGCTTTTATGACTCTGAGTCCACTCCTCTATCTGCTCCACTCTGCTCATTTCTGATTTGGCAAGTTTTCTTTAACTATCATGATATAAAGCAAGGTCTTGGAGAATGTTTTCCTTTCCTATCAGGCTCTAGTCCAGCAGCTCACATGGTAATGGGGTCACATGGTGATACTACATCATTTCTATTTCATAGTAGAGAAAATTATGGCTTACAGAAACTTAAAATTTTGAAAAAGATGAAAACATGAGTGTGGAGCTAAGATCTAAGCCACCTATCTAATTCCAAATTCCACTTTTCCAGAATGGTTCAAAGACACAACTGAAATTAGTCTATATAAACAGTAACTAGCAAGTCCTGTACTTATCCTGTAACACTCAACACTTGGGGATTCATTTTATTTTTTCTAAAGATTTTATTTATTCATGTGACAGAGAAAGAGAGATCACAAATAGGCAGAGAGGTAGGAAGAGAAAGAGGGGGAAGCAGGCTCCCCCGCAGAGCAGAGAACCCTTGATGTGGGACTCAATCCCAGGACCCTGAGATCATGACCTGAGCTGAAGGCAGAGGTTTAACCCTCTGAGCCACCCAGGTGTCCTCAGGGATTCATTTTAAATGGGCTCCCATAAGTGACTAACTGAACAAAGCATGTAGATGACCTCCTCCCTTGGCGCTAATAGCTCCATCCATAGATGACAGGTACCACCTAGATTTAACACTGTACCCACAGATGCCAGATGAATGTTTCCTATTGCAATGGATATCTGACTTTCTTTTACTTTCTTTTTGATCTTGGGAAGCCATTCCATTCCATGAATTTTCCCTAAATGGCTTCTCTCTAACCCATGGGGAAAAGGATAATCATGAAGTCACTGAAGACTTTTGAGGTGGAATATGTTAAAATAATTGATTAAATTGGTAATTAAAAACATGAAAATATTATTTGTTTTATTCAGTTCTTCAAAAAAATTCTGCATCCATGTAAAGCCATAGATCTTTTTTATAAAATGAAGAATTCCTTAAAGTATAGCTCAATTTATATTTACAAATCTACTTCTTTTGCTTAATATTGTAAAACAAAACAGTCTCTGCTAAACACATGCTAATAGTTAGCTTTAAAATTGCAATAATAATCTGCTTCATAAACCCAAGTGCTAGGTAAACTGACAGTTATATTCCTGAAAAAGATGGCAAATATAATCAGCTCTGCACAAGAAATCACATATATTTTAGAAGTTGTGAAAATGTCATAAAAGCAATGAACATTTTATTTAATTTGTATGATTTAGAAAGTCCAGCCATGTGCCTACAGCAGATTTTTTTAGGCTGTGCTACATGTGGAGGTCCTTCATGGAGATGGGACTATTGCAGGAAAAAATTCTCAAGTAATCAGTGGGGGAAGCAGTCCTGGAGAACCCCCCAAGCAAATAATTTATTCTCTGTTGGTGTAGCTAAAAGAAGCAAGTGCCACATGTCATTTATTTATCTAGTTAGATCTAGCAAGATCTGCCATCAAAGAGGAACTTTAACCCCTGAATGAGAAAGAGCATAGCTTTCTGAATAAGTCACCATTCCCAGGATGAAGAAGAGATCATGACCCAAACCTTAGGAAGGCTCCAATGTTGGAGTGTGCTTACATGTATTTGAAATAATGTAGTTCTTCGTCTTCCTTGCTTGGTATTATGGACTGGGCCAAATCAACTTAAAAAAAATTAAAAAGTGTGGTTATAGCAGAAAAGAGGATTTTGAACTGATCCCTGGAAACTTCCAACATTTTATTTTGACCCCAGGGGAAGCAACAAGCAAAGGACACATCTAATGTGGCCAAAAGTAAAGGAAAAAGAGAATGGAGCATCTCAGAAACCAAACCCAGGTTGCATTGCAAGATGGAGGGAGGAGATAGCTGCTTCCAACATTGGTAAGAGGTGGAGTAGACTTCAGAAAGAGAAGTGGTCTTTGGCCTAAGAAAGTAAAAGCCACTGCTCTTTGGACAAAAATATTCTAAGATGAATGGGAGACATTTTAATAGGTAGAAGTAGTACCAGGAATTGAGAAAGCATAGACAACTCCAATGGAAAGCTTCCTGTGAATAGATAGCACCGCCACAGTGGGATGTGAAGACATTATGGGAGGGTCCATATCTCTCACATTTAATTTGCCTTCCATTATGCAGTTTGGAGTTCTTAAGATCTTTATATCATTCCTGACTTCAAGTAGCTTACAGTCTAATATAGGATATATATTGATGCATTTGAATAAGTCAAACAGAGAATGTGGAAGTATTAATTGAGAAGTTATAGATACAAGTCCAGTGGATTACTTGCTGTGGGGTGGTTGAGAGGGGGGAGCATTCAAGGGCCATCCAGGGAGTGAACACTGAAGGTGAACCCTGAAGTGTTGAGAAAGTTATGTCATGTGGAGAGATGAAGGAGGGGAAGGGAGAAAGCTGGAATAATGAGTGACAGTACATTTGCTTTGTTTGCCTCAAGCGTAAGAGTATTTGAGGGGAATCAGAGGAAGCAAAACTGGGAGGTACAAAAGCACCATGGCTTATATGACTTTGAATGTCCACATGAGAATATAGGCTGAAGAGCACAGACAATTGAGAATGTCCACAACAGTGGGATCAAAGTCTGTACTCTAGTGGCTTGAGTTTTCATCAAGAATATACAAGTATTGGGGCATCTAGGGGGCTCAGTCAATGAAGCATCTGCCTTTGGCTCAGGTCATGATCCTGAAGTCCTAGAACCCAGTTTCACATTGGACTCCCTACTCAACAGGGTGTCTGCTTCTCCCCCACTTGTGCGCGTTCTCTCCCTCTCTCCCTCTCTCTCTCTCTCTCAAATAAATAAATACAATCTTAAAAAAAAAAGAAGATATAAAGTGTTATATTGGGGCAGGGCTGGGTGGTTTAGTCAGGTAAGCCAACTCCTGGTTTCAACTCAGGTCATGATCTCAGGGTTGGGAGATCGAGCCCAGGGTTGGGCTCCATGCTCAGTAAAGAGTCTGCTTGACATTCTTTCTTTCTGCCCACTGTTCAGTCATGTTCTCTCTCTCTCTCCTTATCTCTCTTCTGAAAAGTAAATAAATCTTATTTTTAAAAAGAATATGTAAGAATTTAAAATACCCACACTGTGTATTTTGAACTTTATTAACATTGTCAACATTAATAGGAAGCCCATTTTGGTGTAGCGGCTTCGGGTGAGAACTGAAGTTACATTGCTCGGGTTTATAACCTGTCTCCACCTATTACTACCAACTTTGGTTACTGAGCGAGTTACCCATATTTTCAATCTCTTCTCCAGTACATTACAAATGCCCAAATAAGTATTAACTATTGTGATTGCAATTCCCTTCCCAAATCCTTGAGCAACTTGCATTACCTCCAAGATGGGTTAGTGAGAATGAGGCTCGTGTAGCATTGTAGTGGGAGGGTCAGGAAAAGGTAATTGAGGTCAGAATGAGAAAAGTGTGGCAGATCAGAGAAAGGAATTGCAACCAAGTTCAACAGTTAATAGGGAGACACTGATTATTATGAAGAGAAGAAGTGACAGTATTGCAAACTATCAGAAGTGTTCTTTAGGTAATAAACCAGCAGGGTGTAAAAATTATTACAAGATACAGCAAGAATTATTTACTCAGGGATTCTTTCAACAAATATATATTCAATACTCACTGAGCTGAACTTGACTGGCAGAAATAAATGAATTGTATCTGATTTCTGTGTGATGGGCCTCACAAGCTATCAAGACTGAAGTGATAGAGGCTAGGCTACTAATGTACACACTTTGGAAATGGTGAGGTTGAAGGAGGCAAAGGACCTGAACTATAGGTGACGCTTATGGTCACAAACATACACTGGGAATGCACACTACTCTTGAGTTCAGCAAGGCTTGTGCTCTGACATCAACCTGATTGCCCTCTTTTTCCTCTCCCCAGAATGAACAGAAGTCAAATCTGCACAAGGATCTCTTGATTTTAAAGCGATGTAACCCACAGATCTCCTATCAGAACACTTTGCTTACCTGAGGGGAGGTGCACACAGGAAAACAGAAGATCCTGTGTAGAGTCCTTTCCCCACATGGACCTTGATGCTCAAACACCAGCCTTCTTCTCTGCTTGAATCTCCGGTCTTCTATGACTCCTACAAAATTGCAATTACTAGAATTTTCTCTGGTTCTCAACTGATCCTCACTCCATCTTAAATGTTCTTACTTTCTTCCCCCTGTTATTTATACAAATCCAACACATTTTGGTCTTTCAGTTTCTAGGTTAAATTATACTATTGGAATTCCACTCAAATTTAGAACATTTTTCATATCTTTCCATTGAAATATTATTTTGTCTGGGCCTTTGTCATAGCCCCCAGCATTCTATGTTACCATTTTCATTGGCATCTCTCTTCCTCCAGGATAAATAGTTCCTAAGAATCTAGCCCTATCTTTATATCCACATCAGTATGCACTTACCGTGCAGTTTTCCATGGAGTATTAATTAAACAATGAAAAATGGAACAGCCATTGTTCACATTTTGTATTTTATATTCTTGTTCCTACTGAAGACTCACATTCAGCTACTGAATATAGTATTATTAACCCAATATCACAGATAAGGAAAGAGAGGTATAGAGGTAAGGTGTGAGTTGTCTAATGCACCATAAATAGAAGATCATAGAATCCAAATGATCAGACTCCAAAGAAAGTTATTCAAATTTTGTAGTCTCCTGGGTCCTCAAATATAAAATGCTTACTGAGTGATGACGTGACAGGTTCAGCCCTTCACGTCATCATGTTGCATGAGTCAGTATAGGATCGGTTATTCTGCTATAATAATCAGCCCTAATGTCTTTGTGATTTAATATAACAGAACTTACTCTTCAGGGTTCCTGGGTGGATCAGTCAGGAGAGCATCAGGCTCTTTGTTTTGGCTCAGGTCATGATCTCAGGGTCATGGGATTGAGCTTTGCATGGGACTCTGCTCAGGGTGGAATCTGATTGTCCCTCTCACTCTCCTCTGCCCCTTTTCCTGCTCACATGCTTTCTCTCTGTTTAAGGTAAATAAATAGATAAAACCTTTAAAAAAAAACAGCTTTCTTTTCACTCGGATTACATTTCCATATTATGTTGATAGGGCACTATCTTAACTTCTTCTTACTTCAACCTTGTAAAAGATAAAGGGCAGGACAGAAAGTTAAGAACAACAGTTAGATGGCTTTCACCCAGATTGATACCCATAACTTCCACTCATATTTCCCGAGCCCTATGAAATCACATGGTCATGCCTAACTCTAAGTGGACGGGATACTACAGTTATTTCATGTGCCTGGAAAGAGGTATAAACTAGATATTGACAAAGTTACATTGTCCTCCGTACATGCAACAATCTCTTCAGTTCCTTACAATAATGCAGTGGGATGGGTAAGGTGATGATCCATGAATTATGGATATGGAAGCTGAACACAGAGAAGTCACTCACTTCTATGTATTGGGGCCAAAAATGGCAGAGATGTTGGACTCAACCTAGGCACTCCAGCCCTCACTTGACGTACTTCTCTCCTGCATTCCCTTTGCCACAGGGTTGATAAATCTAATCTACCCCATGCAGGACTCATGACGCTTTTAAAAGCCTATGAAAATGTTCTATGTTTTAGTGTCTTTTTAAATCAGAAGGAAAAATAATGAATATAATCCAACCTGAATTGTATTTGTCATTACACCAATGTCATCATAAGACAGTTTTATGTATGTACAAATGTACACATATGTACATTCACATGTATATTGTGTGTATGTTTGTGGAAAGTATTGGTCTAATAAGGCAAAACCACTCAAGGCCCATTAAACTCATAATGTAGCCTTCCTCGTCGTCTGTGTTATTAACTGTGTGACTTAAGTTAGCACTTAGGAAAGTGCCAAGACAAATCCAGAATATTGGACTTTATCCCATAGTGCACACAAGTAGACCAACCAAACAGTTTATAAACATGGATAGGAGCTAATGAACATTAAATCTCAAAGAATTCAGTCCACATTCATTGCTCAACTGTTACAACCGCTGATTCTTTAAGATTAACATACTCAGGATGAGATGAACAAATCACATCTTTCTGATGTCTCTAAGATAGCTTCGAATCTTCACCTTCTTGCCTTCTCACTCTTGTGTAATAACATCTCATTGGATATGGGCCAGAGCAAGTGATGGTGTCTAAGAAATAGAATACGGCAAAAGCCACATAAAGGTTAAAGAGAGACCATGGCTTTCATATTGGGCTGTCCTCTGTTATACACCTCTCACTCTGAGAAAGGCCAAATGCCAAACATTGTGAGGTGCCTTGTGGAGTATGCCTGACAAGTCACTGAGGCAGGGCACTACGAAACTTCCAGCAAGGAAATGAGGTTCTCAGTCCTACAACCAGAGAAGAGCTGAATTCTGCAAACAACCATCTAAGTGAGCTTCAGAAGGACCTTTCCCAAGCTGAGCCCTCACTTGAAGCCACAGCACCAACCAACACCTAAACTGCACTTGGCCATAGCTAAAGCCAGAGCCACCCAGCTAAGTCTGCCTTGATCCCTGATGTAAGAAACAATGAGAAAATCAATGTTTTACTACCTTAAGTCCTGAAGTGTTGCAGGCAGTTTGCTATGCAAGAGTGGGCAACTAATACAGTACCCTACATGGCCTACAGCATGAAAACCTGTCAAGTCTCAACAAAACCCACTCCTGGAGAAGGCTGCTCAAATGACAAAGGAATTTAAGCCACCAGGGAAACATAAAAGGAAGAGAATGTGAGACTCATGCACCTTTGTGGAACAGTCGGAATATAAATCTGGATAGGAAGACTATAGTAGCATATGGTATATCATTCATGACTTGGAATTCAAAGTTCTAGCTACAATCCCTGGAGCTGATCTTACTGCACTGCTGGAATGGCTCCATGAAATCTGGACACAATACTGACCTATAATTAAAGAGAAGGAGATGTTGGCTCTGTATTGACATGCCACTGAGGAGAGAATGAGACTGACCTCCCAGGGACCATGAGACCATAGCTACCCACCATAAATCAGGTCTTTTCAAATCCACTGAGCTGTACGGTCAGGTGAGTATAGCAATCTAGTATTTATTCTTTTTTATTTTTTTAAGATTTTATTTATTTTTTTTGACAGAGAGAAACAGCTAGAGAGGGAATACAAGCAGGGGGAGTGAGAGAGGGAGAAGCAGGCTTCCTGCCAAGCAAGGAGCCCAATGCGGGGCTGGATCCCGGTTTCTGAGATCATGACCTGAGCCGAAGATAGACACCTAATGACTGAGCCACCTAGGCTCCCCTGCAATCCAGTATTTAATGGAAACGTTATATTAGGGAAAAGATCCATTGAGGTCCAGGATTAATGAGTAAATTTTGTTAACAGGTAGTCCAGATGTCCACAGCACCCACTCCTTTTGCAAGAAAGCCTACACTTAAAAAGACACTTATTTGGGGAGATTCTCAATGCCCACCTGATAGAAAAGGGAAAAAATGAGGGATGGGAGAGCCTGGTGGTGGGTACTGGGGACACTTAAGCGTGGAGCACTGGGTGTGGGGAATGGGGAATGAATCTTGGAACACTGGAAAAAAAAATTTAGTAACAATAAAAAAAAGAAAAGGGAAAAAATGATAACCCTATTCACAAATGTCTTGACATAATACATTGATGTCAGTAGAATATGGTCTCTACCACATTATAACCTCTCAGTAGTGTCCCAAAAGAACAGTGGTGGAGGAGGAACCTAACAAGAACAGTACTGAGAGAGGTTCACTTTGTTTTCTATTTCATATGGAGAGAATTGGGCTGAGCTATGGAAATGCAGAGTCCTGGGCAGTGGTTAAAACCATGGTTAGTTAATGGGAAATATGGAAGAGGCCAAGGCCACAGATCAAGTACAAGAAGGGGTAGGAAAGTTAGCAAGAGGATGAAAGAGTGGGTCAGGACACCTGGGTGACTCAGTTGTTGGGCATCTGCCTTCAGCTCAGGTCATGATCCTGGAGTCCCAGGATGGAGCCCCATATCAGGCTCCCTGATCGGTGGGAAGTCTACTTCTCCCTCTCTCACTCCTCCTGCTTGCTCTCACTCCTCCCTCTCTATCTGTGTTTCTCTCTGTCAAATAAATAAAATCTTAAAAAAAAAAAAGAGTGGGAACAGGCATCAAGCAGGCATAAGTCTAAGATCTCACATAAGCACCCACCAGAAAGCTTCTTTCTCAGGACGGCTCCCAACACCTACATGGACAGGACGGTCCATCAAGCATTTCTCCTTAGCCACCCCATTGCTACATGATGGTTCCCCATTCACAAAAGCAGGCATGGTAGAGGGTATAAAGTTATACAGGGGCTAAGCTTATGGGCTTGCTCTCTCTCACCAAATCCAAGACAGGTTAATATTGCTATCAACTTCCCAACCTGCCAAAAACAGAGACTGGGGCTGAACACCATGATCCAGTCAGACATGTCAGCTCATGGACCCTTTCCAACCTGATGCACTTATCAATATGTCCTTATTGGAATCAATATGCACTTGTCATTATATATATTCACATATGGTTTGCATCCTGGCACACAGAGCCTACACTAGCACTACTACATGAAGACTTAGGTAAAATACATTCTAAGATGGCATCCCCATACAGTGTTTCACCAGACCAAGGGCAACATTTTATTACAAAAGAGGGAAAAAACATGGATATATGGCCTGGGAATGCACTGATCTTATCCAATTGTGGCATCCAGACATAGAAGATCTGACAGAACTCTACAGTTTTTACAATAACCTGTAAAAACTCAGGTAAGAGGTCATACTGGGGACACCACCTCCAGGGGCTTGGGGATGATGCTTACAGACCAAAATAGTAATGCACATAAGGAGTTCAAGCTCTATATTTCCTCACCTTAGGCTCAATGGGGTTAAAGGTCCTAATTCCCAAAGAATGCTTCTGCCAGAAGGAATCACAAGTGTGCCATGGAATGCATCTATGGCTCTTGCCTGGTCACCGGTGTCTATGGAACAGGCAAAGAAACATGCCACCAAGCTGGCAGGGGTGATCAGCTCTGGTTGCCACGAAGGGTAAGGGTGGCTCTGTTATACAACAAAGGCAGGATTTATACCCCGGGCACTTTTTGGAACTTCATGGCTCAGTGATACCAGGAAATGGGTCATTATAGTAGTGATGGCCAACCAAAAACAAGGCAACTGATTAGTTTCCTTTCAGGAAAGAAGTGAGGGTTTTTGTTTTCACAAAAATGGAGTCCCCAGATGATATTCTGGGACCAGATTTAGTGCAGATGGTGCAGAGTGTGAACTGCATGAATTCTTCTTGCTACACTCCAGACTCACTTGGGCCTCAGACACATCCACCTGGGCTGCTTCTCCTGTGGCCAGTCCTGCACACATGGAATAGGTCTATGCAGCCACAGCTCAGCGAAGCCTCACTGCATTCCCCTTCAGATCCCAGTAGATGCACCCCTGTGTGTGCAAAACCTGGGAGCACATGGAGTTAGACTTCTTTGGGTTTAAATTATGGGTGATAAAAGTGCATAAATGAATCCTTTCAGGTTTCTTCCCCAAGACTCTGCCCCTGTAACTCCTGCACCTTCTCCTTTGGCTCACTCCACTTCCAGAGGACGAACCTCTATCATTAAAAAGTGGCTCATATGCCTCTCCCTCAGCTGTGACTTCTGAGGAACCAGGGCAGGAAACCCTCTAGTGTTCCCATCTCATTCCTGCAAGAGCCACCCCCGATTATATTACATGTCTTTCTTCCCTCTTGCTACTGTCTAGCCTGAAATTACATATCCATTTCCCTGATGAAGGAGACTAGAGTGAATCAATCTTGTGTACCCTGTATCCTCAATGCCCAGAACAGTTCCTGACATGAGTTGGCACTCAATATTTGTTGAATGAACAAATAATTCCTCTAACAACCAGCAGAGATTAGGGCTCAAATGGCAGCACCAAAGTCTCATTCAGAAAAACTGAAGAAGCTAAAGAGGGGACAGAAATATAAGACCCCGACGCTCTGCTCTGAGATCCCACAATTGCAAGTAGCTTGACCAACAGCTTTCCCCTCTATTGACCCCTACTGCTCTTTCCATAGAATGGGTTGCCTGGCCCCTCGTGAGTACTTAATTACAGAAAGTCCAAATGCACTGTCAAAACTCACCATTCCAATGAGAAGCTATTGATCCTCAGAGACTCATACAGATTTCAACCTTATTGGGAAAACTTTTCACAAACTTCGGAACTGCTTCAGAACCTTAAGAATTAAGGTTAAGAATGGGGGGTATGCTTAAACATTTTCCTTTGTATAGTATTAAATATTAAAGGATTTGCCTCCAACTGATAAATGATTAATAAATTTCCCTTTCTGGAGTGATTTTAACAATGCAGATGAGAGACTCTATTTGTACTTCTAAAATACATTATTTTCAAATAGAAGTGTAGGCAATAGTTATTTTGCAAACACAGATGGCTCCTAATATAACCAGATGGTCAAATTCCCAATTTCCTCCTGGTTCATGAAGAATTTCCAAAGGATTACCCGTGAAAATAGAGCAACTGACCCTTAGAAACAGGCTTCAAAGTGTCTTGCTGAAAACCCTCTGTGTTAGTTCCATCAAAGGCAGGACCAGCGCCAGATCCCAGAGATTTCCTGCTGTGGCGAATCACCACCCTCTCCACCTGGGAAACTTTCCAAGAGATTGGTCTCTCTGGTCATGATGTGCTGCTGCTCCCTGAGGACAGGATTGCCTGTAGGTTCCTATTTTGAGACCAAGACTGGGAGGTATGCTACACTAATGCATAGCTTTGGCCATTATGAAAAGAGATTAATCCTTGTTAGAGGGGTGATAAATTTGCTAGCAGTTTGGATGGCTGAGCTGACCAGCAAGCATGTAAGGATATAAGGCTACAGTTGGAAGCTGGGGGCTCAAGCATCAACCCACCCTCCTAGTGTGACCCTAGATGAGTGGTTCTTTGATTCTCTGAATCCTAGCTTCCTTGTAGAAAGAAGATAGAAATAATGAAGTCAAGAATGGTAGTAAAAATTAAATATGACCTTGGTCTTCCTAACCTTAAGAGCTGTAGAGTCTTAAGCTCTTGCACAAACATGACTTGAGTCTAAATGGAAGAGTCTGTTTCATAGAGACCAACGATTTTTGAGAGACTCAAAGCCCAGCTCTTCGACTTCTTAACCATGCAACCTCTCTCAAGTTACTTACCCTATCTGAGCCTCAGGCTCCTCATCTGTGACATGGGGCTAAAAATAGCACCTAGGCTATAAGTTATTGATGCAATAAATTACTAAATACAAAATGTTTGGCATGCCTCACACTCTCAGTGTCTGTCACTGCTACTTTCATGGAACAATTGGAATGCTTCTCAACATGCCGTGTAAAACAGCACAATCTTCAGCGTGTTCTAAAGGTGTATTTATTTATTTATATATTTCTTAAGATTTTATTTTTTTTTATTTATTTGACAGAGAGAAACACAACTAGAGAGGCAACACAAGCAGGGCAGTGAGAGAGGGAGAAGCAGACCTCCTGCCGAGCAGGAAGCCCGATGTGGGGCTCGATTCCGGGTCTCTGGGATCATGACCTGAGCCCAAGGCAGTCGCTTAACCAACTGAGACACCCAGGCGCCCTTAAAGGTATTTAATTCTGAAAATGAAAATGACAGTCTAAAGCTCACTCCTAGGCCAACTTTTCCAAGCATCAATATGATGTTCCTGTAAAATGAATCCACACAGGAAGTATCCTCCTGCCCTTGCTCGTCCCATTCTCCCTAATTCGTTATTCAATCCCAGGTGCCCTGCACCCCACATTGACACCTTCCAGGACGTGCCCTGCTATCCGGTGTCTCCCTGCTTTCACATACGCTGCTCTCCCTGCCTAGACGATTCCTCTCCCAGAAAGCAGCCTCCAAAATATTTACTAAAATTCTTCTCAGTCATGACTCCACTATGAAACCTTCCTCATGTCTTCTCCTGTATTATTGTTCCATGTTTGGAGCCACTGTTATAATTTCTATGTAAAATATATCTAACTCTGTGTTATGTTTTTGTATGTTATTGTGTTTATTTCTGTGACATATAAGGAAAGCAGAGATGACTCTTTACCACCATGTCTCTGGCGTACTGGAATCACGTTGAGAGTAGGCGGTAGGTTATAAGTTGCTGGCTAACTAACTCATCATATCAGGGTTGGGTTCAGTTGCCTCTAACATGGTACCCAAAATAAGGTAGAACTGCATTTTCTCTAGTTCACAAAACAGAGTTGACAGGTGATCTTCCTGGGGCTGTTTAGGCTTTCCGTAGTAATCAATGATTCAGACTCTGCCCTTGTCAGCACCATTTTCCCAGAACATGACTTGTGTCTTCAAGATTACCTCAAGATCCAAAATGGCTGTAGGCGCTTAACCATCATGACTGCATTCCACTTAGCAGGAAGGACATGGCCCTTTTCCTTTAGAGTGATTTTCAAAAATTCCTACACATTTTCCTTTACATTTAACCAGCGAAACATTTTCCAAGGCCATGACTTGCAGGAAAGGAGTCTGGGAAATCATGGCTTTTATTTTGCAACAACGTAAAAGTGCGTTATGTCAAGAAAAGAGTGGATAACTGGCACGGGAGGCAACCCAAAGTCAATGACACATGATCTCTCAGTACCCTTATGGCACCATCTAACAATCTATTTACATAGCTCTTACTTCCAAGACTGTGGGGACTCTGAGGACAGGGACCTCATTGACTTACTTTTAGCATCATCAGAGTCTGGTTCAATGCCCCAGCACCTAAGAGGCATTAGGTTTGCTGGAGGAGTGATTAAAAGGATGCATAAATAATGTAATCAACAAACAAACAGATGTTTGAAATGAAGAGAGGCATTTGGCAAATGCACTTCAGAACTCTCATCTTACATGAGTTTTTTCAATTATTGAATCTAATATTTATTACCATTTAAAGTTTAACAAATTGCTTAACAGGAGATCTGAGATTATTCTGACATTTCAAATGAGAGAGACTTTTTCTTTGCAAACATTACAGCGTTATAAATTTTCATTAGTTACGTTTGCCCATTCCCTAATGTGGACATGCCTTTTTTTCTCTTTTCAAAGGTTAATTGTGTTTTTCAAATGTCTACTTTTTCTTAACTCTCACAGGTAAAATATTTAAACATAATGACCTCATTCTTTTTCATATTTTACTAGCATTTATTTTAAGCTTGTTACTGATGAGATCTGAACATAATATTCCAAAATCTGACTTGGTTGCTTTCAAATGATATTGACTTCAATTTATTTTGAAATTCTAAAGCTTTTGCAAGAATATGCTGTTTCTTTTCCAATATAAACAGGTGCATTTTATTGAAGCTTGCAGCTATAAATAAAACGTGAAGGGAAGGCGTAGATTCCTCTAAATCTTTAGGTTTTGAAAAATAGAAGAGTAGAGAGTGCTGAATTTCAAATATATTTTGATTTGAAATTAATTGCTGATTTAGATCCTAGGGCTTTTATCATCTGTGCATAATTAACTAGAAATGTACTTGGAAATGTAACAAATTTCATACATCATTAAGCACTTTAAATAATTAATAGTTGATTATTTTCTCTTTTAAGATGGCCTCATGTATAATTCTGCCTCAGCAATGAGACTGACCTTTAGGTTAAAATCAAGTTGCATTTCTATTCAGAAAATAGGTCTTTACTTAGTGAGAGTAACAAATGGCACTGTCAAGCTTTATGCTATGTGAAGGGCGAAAGGCTTGGCCAATGTTATATAAACATTAAGTGAAGAAATCAATAATCATCACGATGATGCAATGTTCAAATTGGTGTTTCTAGTGGCTGACCCCTGGGACCTTTTGCTAAGCCACTGATTGTAATTTCAGAAATGAGGCACATCTTGTGCTGAGTATTTTTCCTCTGAGCAGGATGGTAATCGCCGTCATGGTAAAGAGAAGCCACCAAGAGAACCGCCCTTCCACCTGCTGCACCATCAACAAGAGGGCTGATTTTCTTTCTTTGTGCCTTTCTCACTCAGGAACTGAGCAGAACCTAGAGAGCTTTGCAGGGGCGGGGGGGGGGGGGG
>PITA01009459.1:0-77571 GCA_004023965.1 Spilogale gracilis | reverse complement strand
AAAGAGGTTACTGCCTATGTTCTCTTCCAGGATTTTGATGGATTCCTGCCTCACGTTGAGGTCTTTCATCCATTTCGAGTTTGCCTTTGTGTGTGGTGTAAGCGAATGGTCTAGTTTCATTCTTCTATATGTAGCTGTCCAATTTTCCCAGCACCATTTATTGAAGAGACTGTCCTTTTTCCACTGGATATTTTTTCCATCTTGTCAAAGATGATTTGACCATAGATTTGTGGGTCCATATGTGGGCTCTCCACTCTGTTCCATTGGTCTGTTTCTCTGTTTTTGTGCCAGTACCATGCTGTCTTGGTAATCACGGCTTTGTAATAAAGCCTGAAGTCAGATAACGAGATGCCCCCAGCTTTGCTTTTCTTCTTCAGCAATTCCTTAGCGATTCGGAGTCTTTTTTGGTTCCATATAAATTTTAGGATTTTTTTCTTATTTTTTAAAGATATTATTTACTTATTTGAGAGAGAGAGAGTAAGAGAGAGCATGAGAAGGGAGAAGCAGACTACCCACGGAGCTGGGAGGCTGATGTGGGACTTGATCCTGGGACTCCGAGATCATGACCTGAGCCAAAGGCAATTACTTAACCAACTAAGCCATTTAGGTGCCCATGCCTACAGCATTTTACCACAGTTCACTTAGTATTTATTTGGTATAACTCTGGAGTACATATGTGTTTTTCCTGACAAAAGCTATGTTTAATCCTGATAAAAGAGAACTGGGAAGTCACTGGCTTTCCATAAAGCAGGGAGATATCCCAGTCAAAGTCAGTGTGACTATAACATGGTAGAAATTGAGGCCCTTGTTACAGACACATAATGTAAAGAGAAACAGTTGCACTGTTGGCCATTGGTTCTGCCCCTGCTCCTTCTAGATACAGCCTGTGCTGGCTGATGAGTGGGGAGTATGAGATTTCCTCACTTTCTCCAAAAAGGAATTTAAGAAAAACAAATCTCCACTGTACCAGGGAATCCATCTCCTTTAGTGATGAGACAGAAGAAAACCATGAAAATAATAACATTGACTCTCATTTCTGTAAAAGGAGCACATTATTCTGACTTGACTTACCTTTTAATTGTGAATGTACTCTAGTAATACATTTACAATAATACCATTCAGAAATGTAGTGATTATATCCTTCCATATTTTTAGGTTTATTTTTATTCTGCTTCAACTGATCATGTATGTCATATCTATGACTCTACTGAAGAACTCATTCAGTCATTTACTAATTCATTCATACCTTTAACTATTTATCTATAAAATGCCAGCCTCCTATGAGCCAGACACTATACTTGGTACTGGTGATACAACAGTAAACAAAGTAGACAGAAATCTGACTTTTGGAGTTTACATGCTAGAAGGGGAGCTGATCATGAACAGGAAGAAGGGAGTTGACATGTTAGGGTATGAGGCCAGGAAAGAGCTCACGAAGAGAGAAACTTTGAAGCAAAAACCTTTAGTGAGTGAGGAAAATGCCCTGAAGATATTGAGAGATGAGCATTCCAGTATGTGGAAGCTGCCTGTTGCTAATTTTGAGGAGCAGAGAAAATGAAGGTGAGTTAGCCTGGTCTGGACTGGTAGAAGATGAGCTTAGGGCAGTGATGGGGGTGGATTATAGCATATCACAGAGGGCCTTATAGGCCATAATAGGATCCTAGATTTTTTTCTGAGTGAGATGGGAAGCCATTGGATGGTTCTGAGTAAAGTAGAGAAATGATATATTTCAAGAGGATCGCCCTGTGTGATGCTGTGTTCTAGAATAAGAAGTATACATTGGCCTCCATCTTCCTTCTTGGTGAAGAGCTCCTAAAGTCCTTGGAATTTCCTAAATGACAAGAGCAACAGGGTTGTCTCTTGTCATGTTGGTAAGTTGATCTGGGATTCCCACTTAAGGATGGGGGCTGGTTGCCCAGACCAGAGAACCAGCCATATGATTAGAGGGTTGGGACATCTCAGTTCCATCATCTGACCTCCAAGATGGGGAGTGAGGCGAGAGGTGGAACGAAGTGCCAATGGCCAATGGGTGCATCAATCATGCTTATGTAATGAAGCATCCATAAAAGACTAAAAGGATGGGGCTCAGGGAGCTTCCATGTCAGTGAAAACATCTACATACCAGCAGGGTGATATATCCCAAATCCAGGGGAACAGAAGATCCTGTGCCTCTTAAGCCTTGCCCTATGTATCTCTTCATCTGGTTGTTCATCTGTATGATTTAATAAACTGAAAAATATAAGTTAGTGTTTTCCTGAGTTCTGTGAGCTGCTCTAGCAAATAATGAAATCCAAGGAATAGGAAGTCATGGAAACCTCTGACTTGCAACTGAATTAGGCAGCAGTTGTGGGTAACCTGGGGACCCACTAGTTATTGGTATCTGAAGTGGCAGAGCGGTCCTTATACTGGGTCCTCATCTTGGGAAGTCCAATACTATCTCCAGGTAGGCAGTTTCAGAATTGAGATAAACTGTAGGACACCTAGCAGATATCACAGAGAATTGCTTGGTGTAGGAAAATTCCCACCCATTTGGTGACCATAAATGTCCAGACCAGAAATGTTTTGAGTGTGGTAGTCATGTGAGAACAAAGAAGACATAGACAGCACTGGGTTCTTAAAACTCACCCCATTTTCCATACTATGAATAGACTGAAGGGAGGAGAAGAGCAAGAGAAAAAGCAGAGATCTGTTACCAAGGCCACCTTAGTATCAGCTGACTATAACCAGAGGCACTGTGATGATTCATGTAACTGATGATGATGGCTGGTATAGATTAGCGGTGTGGGCAGATGGCAGAAACTGGCCAAATTCTAAATAAAAATTGAAGGTAGAGCTGGCAGGATTTACTGATGAACTGTAAGTGAGAAGAAGAGAGTCAATAATGACATTAGCCTTTTGGTCTGAAATTGCCATTCACAGAGATGAAGAAAAAGTGGGTGCTTGATTTGGAGCATGATTACTGTGTGTTGCTTGTTACAAATCTGAGTGGAGATGTCAACAAGGAGGTTGCCATATTGGTCTGGATTTTATGGGAGAGGTCTGGTCTAGAAATAGAAATTTGGAAGTCATCACTGAAGGTTATGATTAGATGGTATTTAAAGCTATCAGACTGAGTTCATCACCCAAGAAGATGGAGAGTGGCAGAAATTGGAATGATAGAGTCAGAAACCAAAGAATGACTGAAGCCACCAGCAGCTTGAAAAGGCAAGAAACTGATTTTTTCCTGGAGCCCTCTGAGGAAGTTGGACCTTGTTAAAAACTTGATTTTGGACTTCTGGGTTCCAGAACTGTGAGAGAATAGGAATCTATTCTTTTAAGCCATATACTTTTTTGTCATTTGTTACATGAGCCATAGGAAACCAGTACCATATCACAACTGTCTTAAGAAAATTTCACTAGTGGGTGCTCCTAATTACCGTATTTTTCCCCTTTGTATAATGTTATTTTATTTAGTATTTCAATTAACAATCTTCAGCTCTCTGACTTGATTTGGCAAATAAAGCATGTAACTCTATCACACAACACATTGGATTTCTTTGTAATTACATTTTCCTGTCTTAGTCTTTATATGACAAGTCCAAGCTTTATTATTGCACATATTCTAATAAACATTTCTTACTCTATTAACTAGCTTTTGTGTACCCATTATGACAAATTGCGAGGTCATCCAGGAAAGAAGGGTAAAAGTATTAGCTGGCAATCAAGAAATGGAAAGCTTTAATAGTGTTGACTCCTGTTTTGTATTCCTGTGGAATAATAACCATTCCAGAAGCTATCAACAGAAAACAAGATGGCAATTTGATCTATTTCTTTGCTGATGGCTGCTCCTTAAATATACAGTATTATATTGCCTCTCTTTATTGCCACATCCATAATTCTAGTTTATTACATCATAAGCAATTTACTATAAGCCTGTATTTACTGCACCTTTAATTTCAAGGCTACACATTTAAATTCTAGGATTCCTTTAGATAATACTCTCTTCCCCACTCAACTTACCTCTTCTTGTTTTATTTTTGGAGACTGATATAATCTGGGTAAAGATTTCATGCTAGGTGAATTGGGATGGGAAGTAGATGTTTTTGACCTAATGGAGAATGAATGGACAAGGGGTACCTGAATTTTTACCTTTAGTGTATTCCTGATTTATGGACAAGGCTGTAGCCTCAATGCTCTGGCTGTTGCCCAAACCTTCTACAAGTGTCTGCAGATATTGGTGTCCTTTGACGACGGGGAATGGTATTTGATGTCACCCCTGATAAAAGAACTACATCCAAATTCTCTCTGATGTTTCAGAGAGCTGCTTGAATTCAGTACGAATTCAGCACCACGGTATGTTTTAGAGTAAGGAATTCCTGAGATGCTTCAGATGGTAGCAGTTATGGGAAAGGCCAGTTAAGGGAAAGACTATGGTTGATGGGCAATTTAGCATTTAGTGTATACTGCCAGTAATTTTTCTTAATACATTTGAGTTGCACATTAAAGAAGAAAAAAAAATATATCCAAAGCCAATGGTAGTCTATTCTAGTGATATTCAATATTCAATTTTATTCAATTGATCAAACATTTTTACCATCTATTGATATCTGTGATTCGGCTGGCAGCGGTGAAGGAAACAAAGATGGGAGCACTTGGTTCGTGCCATCAGCAGAGCATCCAGTCGAGTGGTGAGAGACTACAGAAAAGCAAACTATGTACAATAGGTATTTCATACCAGAACAAGAAGCCCACTCTTTGTCTCCTCCAATGTGGAGTCTTTTCTGATTCTTCCAGCAAGAGGTGAACTCTTCCCTCTTGTTTGATAACATATAATCTAGGGCATTTTTGGAGAGTTCATTTTGGTGTAAAATCATAAGCTGGGAGTCTAACTGTTCTTTGAGTGTAGGGATGATGTTTATTGATCCTTGCCTTCTGCCAGAACTAAATGTCTTGATTTGCACAGAGTACATTGTCCCCAAACAATGACCATCCAGTCGGCTTGAGTCTCTTCTTTGTGCCTTAATAGCCTGCTTAATGAAGTATGTTGGCATACTTAGTAGAGTATGTTGGCACACTTGGCATAGTGGTATGCCAAGTCAGAGAGGCTTATGAGAGTTTTAGAGAGAGGGAGGGTGGTTGTTGAGGCATGTACAGACTGCCTGATTTCCTTCTTTCAGCCTTTTTAGCCTTGCTTTAGGATTGCTTTCTTTCTCCCAAAAATCATGGAGCATGATCCCCAAGCACTTTCAAAATTCTGACTATTTCTCAAAGGCTCACTTTCCTCAGTCTTCCAGCACCTTAACACCTTGGAGGAAAGGCTTATCTCCTGTTCAACTGAAGATTTCAGGCAAGGGCCAGGAACACTGGTTAAAAAATTTATGCCAAACTTACCTTTATGAGATTCTGTGAACACTCTCATGCCTATTGAGAACTGTTAGATTTTAAGCATCTAACATCTCATTTAAATGACATGTAGTCATACGAAAAGGCTCAACTTTCATTTTCTACTTATTAAATGAATGGAATATGCCAGGTTCACACCTTGTAGTTCTTGAAGCCATGTAATACACTTTATCATTACCGTCTAGTTTTCTTCCCCCCCCCCATTTCTGCTATTTCTCAAGCTGAAATTTTTCCTTGCTGGAAAGGAAATATTGCTGCTAAGGATGAGAACTGTTGTCTGAAGCCAGAACAAATGGAAGAAAGTTCACAGCTCTGACAGAGTAGTATTCACCAATGTGTGTGCACAGAAGTCACCCATGAGATGCTACATGCAAAAAGTTCAGTGGTCAAGTATGTTGAAGAAGCATTGCTTAGGATCATTTTTCTGGAAATACACACTGCACAATAACATATAAGAGTCTCACAGAAAACCTACAATAAAGAAGCAATTTGACTCTGGTCAGCCCATGGTTTCTCATTCATTTGATGATAGGAAAGTTTTCCTTGTATCTGGGGTATGCAGTGGAATTTCTATCCTGAGAAACACACAGCTGGAAAAATTTGATCCAGTGACCTGCTCTCTTTGGGACTGACAAAAAAAATTTTGTTTTGCAGTCTTAGATATTGTTTAGTACTCATTTTCATGAAAAATTGGACATTTTTAAAAATATTTTATTTATTTATTTGACAGAGAGAAACACAGCCAGAGAGGCAAAACAAGCAGAGGGAGTGAGAAAGGGAGAAGTAGGTTTCCTGCAGAGCAGGGAGCCCGATGACGGGCCTGATCCCAGGATACTGGGATTATGACCTGAGCTGAAGGCAGACACTTAAGGACTGAGCCACCCACGCGCCCTGACACTGGGTTCTCGATCAGAAATATAAACTCTGATTATGACACTGCTTTTTGAAAAATTAGTATTAGTTTTTAATGTCAATTTTTACCTCATTTGTCCATTTAAAAAATAAGCAAAAAGATAGTCTATGTTTTATAAAAATGTAATCTTTAATTTTTTAACTTATTTTTTAAAGATTTATTTGAGAGAGAGAGAGAGAGCATGTGCACATGTATGACCAGGGAAGGGCAGAGGGAGAGAAACTCAAGCAAATTCCCTCCTGAACACAGAGCCCACCCCCAGGTTGATCCCAGGATCCTGAGATCATGACCTGAACTGAAATCAAGAATCAGATGGTCAACTGACTGAGCCACCCAAGTGCGCCAGAAAAAAGGTCATCTTTTAAAATATATATATATTTTATTTATTTATTTGAGAGAGAGAGCACAAGCACAAGAAGAGAGTGCAGCAGGCAGAGAGAGATGGAGAAGCAGGATCCCCATTGATCAGAGAGCCCAGGCAGGGCTCAATCCCAGTACCCTGGGATCATGACCTGAGCCCAAGGAAGACAATTAACTGACTGAGCCATCCAGGCACCCCTACTCAATCATCTCAAAGGTGAGTTGTGGACAGAATTTAAGTCCTTGATGTTTAATGTAAATATTTATTTATGTATTTATGTATTTATTTATTTATTTATTTATTATTTATTTATTTAAGATTTTATTTATTTCTTCGACAGCTAGAGAGGGAGCACAAGCATGAGGAGTGAGAGAGGGAGAAGCAGGCTTCCTGTCAAGCAGGGAGCCGGATGTGTGGCTTGATCCTGGGATCATGACCTGAGCCGAAGGCAGATGCTTAACAACTGAGCCACCCAGGCGCCCCTATTTATTTTATTTTATTATTATTTTTAATGTAAATATTTTAAATGCGAAGTTCTTTGGTACACTTATTTTCCTTTCTTATTATTTTCTATTAGTTTTTTTTAAAACCTCTATGCATATTTATTTGACACATTTACAAAATTTTTTGTTTACTGACTTAAAAATTGTACAAAATGATGAACTAGGTAACAATAGTGTTTTAGATCACCAAAAAGAGTTAGAATCTCATTTAAACACTCACGTGTTTACTATGAACTCCATCATTTAGACAGTCTTCAAATGAAATTCTATATTTTCTACTGTTCAAGGATGCTAGTCCAGGGGTATGTGAGTTGAGCATACCCTCCCAGATTTGCTCAAAGTCACATTCTAAGGCCCAACACAGTAAAATGAACAGATGGCACTGACATCAATAATGAATAAGCTCTGTGGAAGTCACTTCTCAGAGAAAATCTTTTTGTGAAACATTTAGGTCCCAGATGAAGAGAGATAAACTTGACTATTTTGTGTATCCAGGAAAGCTACAAGTTGATCAAAAATAAAGCACAGTTAAATGTTATGTCACAGACGGATCTGCGTATTAAATACCACCAATTGGAACTTCAAGAACTGTGCACCACTTATTTTAAAAGTACTAAACTCAAAAAAAAAAAGTACTAAACTCTGGAAATTTTCCCTGGAAATTCTCTTTGCTGCTCATTTACATATATTTTTAAATATGCTGTAGTCTGTAAACTTTCATAATGGATACCACTGTCTGCTATGTGAGTAAACGTTTTCTTTTTGAAATAATTTTGTTTTAAAAACATATAAATTGGACAAAAAATGGAAAGAAAGGGAACTGCAGCAACATGTAGTCATGCTGGTATGAAACAATTATTATTAATACTTTGGTGATTTTTCCTCCATTTTATTCCCATATATATCTGAATTTTCTTTGAAATAATTAAGATGATACTATCTTGTTATCCCCTGGCATTTTCATAAGAGCACTATACCATAGGGCCCCTGGGTGGCTCAGTGGGTTAAAGCCTCTGCCTTTGGCTCAGGTCATGATCTCAGGGTCTTGGGATCGAGGCCCACATCAGGCTCTCTGCTCAGCAGGGAGCTTGCTTCCTCCTCTCTCTCTGCCTACTGGTGATCTCTCTCTCTGTCAAATTAATAAATAAATAATCCAAAAATAAAAAAAGCACTATACCATAGGCATCTCCCCCGAAAACAAGTCTCATTTTTAGTGGTTATCTAATATTTCATTGGCTTCCATGGCTTCCTTAATCAACTTCACAATTTGTTTATTACTTATTTATTTATTTAGGTGAATTGGTACTGATTCTTCACTGTTATAAATCCTATAATGATTGACATTTGCTGTGAGAAACAAAAATATCTTAAAGTGTATTTATTAGGCCCTAAGTTAGGAACCATTTAAGCTTTTGTTAAATAATGCTAAACTTCCATTAGCACTGGGTGGCTCAGTCATTAAGCGTCTACTTTTGGCTCAGGTCATGATCTCAGGGCCCTGGGATCAAGTCCCACGCTGGGTTCCCTCTCCCATGGGAAGTCTACTTCTCCCTCTCTCACTCCCCTTGCTTTTTCCCCCCTCTCTTGCTGTCCCCCTCTCTCTGTCAAATAAGTAAATAAAATCTTAAAAAAAAAAAAAAAACTGTCATGGGGGAAGGGAAAGCTAGCTTGTATAAGTACTTTGTATTCACTGTAGAAATGTTCAGCTGAACTGCAACCTCCCAAGAATGTGTATGACTTTTAATTTAGTTTGTAGCAGAAAGTATTTATTATTTCCTTAATATGCATGCCTTTGAATATGGATGAATTTAGTTTTTCAAACTTATTTGTTACCTATTTGTGTGTCTGTAATTTTAAATTATTTGTTCCTGTCCTCTGTGCCTTTTTTAAATATATATTTTGAGATAGAATTGTTTTTGTTTTTGATATAAGTTACTCTCTTACTCATAAGGATTTAAAGTCTTTGACATTTTTATTGCAAATATTTCAGAGTTTATTATTCAGCTTTTAATGCTGATTAGATTTTTGGGCAGAGAAATGTTTAAATTTTTATAATGTCAAATATATTGATTTTTTTCTCCTTGAAACATGGAACATTTGTAGCAGTTACTGATTCTTTCCCTCTGAATGTATGAGGGAATCATACCTAACCTGCGGTTGGATGGGGCTCCATAACTAGTTCTGTTCAGTGACTTGTCATCTGAAAGTTACCTAAGTCACTTTCTGGACAGAAAGCTAACCTGCCACCAAGAGAAACTTCAGAGTTTTTTTTTTTTTTTTTGCATTTCTGTCTGTCTCAGTGACTGGGACAATACAGCTTACAGTGGCCCCCTCAGCCTGGGATCCAGAGGGAGGGCTGGAGAACAGAGCCTGCAACAAATTCACTGGGGCCATTACAGCAAGAAAGCCGCTTTGTTATTTAGAGCCTCTATTTTGAAGAAGTCATTTGTTACAGTAACAGAATCTAACCCAGTGGGACTGTGGGAATGTTTATGTTAGAAGTTTCTCTTCTAGCCACCAAATTGATAAATATTCACATACACAATACTCTTAGGATTTCAAAAGAGATATTTGCTCCCTATAATTAGTTATTTAGTCCTTTTTTTTTTTTTTTTTTTAGTCTTTTTGAAATTTACTCTGGCATGTGCTATTAGGGGGAAAGGCTAATATAATTATGCTATATACATAACTACCTACAGATGTATATAATTACCTACCGACATGTTAAACCACCTTCATAACAGACTGAGTTAGTACATAATTTAAGTTCCTGACCATTCTGTTTCGTTGACCTTTTTGCCTATGTACATGCTAGCATTATATTGTGTGAATATTAGTTTTCACACTTACTGGATGAATGGACACATCTTCCTAAATTACCCCTCTTACATAAGATTTTCTTGATAAATTTTGCCTATTTATTTCTTAAAATTCTTTGGATAATATCATTAAATGTATACATTTTTTGAAATATAAAAAAATTCTAAGAAGAGAGGCATTCATATCAAGATATTTTTATTTATTAATTTTATTTTATAGTTTTCAGAAACAAGTCACACATTAATATATTTTCCTCGATATTTCAGAGGGTTTTTTTTGATAGTTGAGTTTGATCTTTTATATTATGTATTTTTTGTTACTACTGATTTTATTTTATTCCCCAACCTCACTGAGGAATAACTAACAGGTATAGTTATAATTGACTATATTTTTCTAGGTTTATCTACATTTACTAGCCTTCTTGAACTATAATTAAATACATAATTTTCTGTTTATTTGTTGTGTTTTTTCATAATGTAATCACCTCTAAATATCCACTATCTTTGTTTTGTTTATTATACTGGCTATAATTGAATTAAAGGCACAGGCCATGATATAATTCTATTGGAATTACTCACAAAGTTTTAAAATATGAGTCTGAATGTCAACTATATTGATTTTCATACTATTATGTTAGGCAAAACGTGAAAAATATCTAGTGTAAGGAAGAAGTAACCCCTCTCTCATGATAAATGCCAAGAAATCACTTTGTTTGCCTTTTTTGAAAAATTAGAAAATAAGCTTTGATGTGACCTTCTTGAATCTCCCCTTATATCTAAATTGTACTTTGTATCATTTCAACTGTTAAAACTTATAAAAGTATCTATATCTTTTTTTATTAGAGCATTTGGGTTTGCATATTTATATTTCCATATAGTTTTGGCTGTATTTCACCTATTTTGAAAGCTATTTTTGCATTTTTGTTATTTTATAGATATTCTTAAAATAATGCATTATTTTCTCATTGGCTTAAAAGTTAGTAATTTTTAAAATTCCAAAATTTAAAGTTTCTTTAAATATTTATTTTTTCTAATTTAAAAGAAAGCAGCTTAATTGCATTATTGAAAATTTAGAACATACAGAAAAGGAGAAAAAAAAGTAATCTAAAATTCCACCAGTTAACAACATCAAAATTTAGTTATATTTCCTTTCATGATTTTTTTTGTAGTATGTGGATCTATAGTAGAATCATATTGTATATAAAATGTTGCAACTTCATGCTTTTTCTCTTAATGGCATTCTCTATGTTAAACTTATTAAATATAATTTTAGTGATGTATACTATTCCATCTCAAAAACAAAAGTTTGTTTAGATAATTTTATTGTCAAATAAAATTTTATTTCCAATTCTTTGCCAGAAAGATAATGTTTCAGTAAATATATCCCTGTGAAAAAATATATTTCCTCTTTATTTCCTCTATTCATTTATATGAAATTCAGGGTTTAATAATATGCTAATTTTTAAAGATTTTGATGTATGTTACCTAATCATCCTCAAGAAAGTTTGCAGTAGTTTACATACCTACCATGAGTACATAAAAGTGCACATTCTCTGAATTTATAGGCATTGTAAATAAAAAGAAATCAAAAACTTTTGGCAAAACTTTGCAATTGATAGATATTTATATTCACATTTCATTGACTATTAATGAAGCTGAACATTTTCTCGAAATGTCTTGTTGTATTTCATTGTATTTTTTCCTTTGTCCATTCTTAAATCCTGGTCCTTGTCTGTTTTGAATGGAGTATCCATATTTATCTTATGCATTTATGCATTAGGGAAGGGAGTTATCTTCCCATAATTCTTTCTGATACTTTTTCTAGTTTGCTATGCCTTTAATTTTATTTAATTCTTTAATTTTAACTTTTTTCCTGATTAGGAATGTTTTGTTATGCCTTTAATTTTATTTAACTTCTTTTTCTAATTATGAATGTTTTATATTTTTATGGTGAAAATTGTTATTCTTTCTCTTCTTTTTGGAAACTGCTTCCCATTCAAGCTTCTATACTGTTCTTATCATGTGGCAGGAGCAGCCATGTTATGCTATGGTGATAGCTGAGTGTTTCAACATATGCTAAGGATTCTCTTGCTCGACTTTTGTCTCAGGACCAAGAGAAAGTGAGCCCATCTCTTTTCAGGTATCCAACCATACGACTGAAAGTTCTGAAGCTGTTGGCACACTGCCTTTCACCATGTTGATTAGAGTAATGGGAGAAGCCATGTGCGGTGATAAAAATGAAGTAGACACACAGAGAAGAGCAGAGATAGAAAAAAATTTTAATGGGGTGCACCCCTCATTAGATAAAGATGTAAATAATCTTTGTTTCATAGCTGTAGTGCTTCAAAGATTCTCTTCATTCTAAGAAATATTGCCTAATATTTTTTTCTGTTTATTTTTACATACTTAGTGCTCTAATATGTTTCTAAGGTATTTTGTATATAGTGTAAGGTTACTGTCATTTAAAAATATGTATCTATATATACCTATATATATAGATATAACTGGGGTGCCTGGGTGGCTCAGTCCTTTAAGTGTTGGACTCTTGGTCATGATGTCAAGGTGGTGAAATTAAGCTGGAGCCTGGCTTTGTGCTCAGCAGGGAGTC
Source organism: Spilogale gracilis (assembly GCA_004023965.1). Lineage (NCBI taxonomy): Eukaryota > Metazoa > Chordata > Mammalia > Carnivora > Mephitidae > Spilogale > Spilogale gracilis. The sequence goes on along the minus strand of PITA01009459.1, from coordinate 64,985 downwards.
TTCTTGAGGGCTCTCTCTCTCCTCCTCTGCCCCTCCCCCCTGCTCTCTCTCTCTCTCTAAAATAAATAAATAAAATAATGTTTGTGACCAAGAACATTAACAAATATTCTATACTAAAATAAATTCTAATTGCGGAATTTAAAAATAAATGAATAGTAAATTTTGATTGGGAGTTAGGATATGCTTCCTGAACTTTTTCCATTTGGCTTTGAAGGTTGTGCGGAATTTTAAGATGTGCAGAAACAGAGGGAATATGTCATAGGCAGAACATTAGAAAAGACTTTGAAATTCAGAAAATATTGGCTAATTTGGGACAGATGTTTCTGGAAATCAACTTTTCCTGTGACTTTTTGTTTTCTCCAGCTCTACAGACTTTGTTTATGGTATCTTCTCATCTGTAGTACACGAATTTATTTTTATTAGTCCCCTTTTCTGAGTCATAAACCTGAACTGTCTTATATATTGTTATAGTCTCAACATCTGTACTGTGTGTTGCATAGAAGAGGTTGTCAATGAATGTGAAATGAATGAATAACTGAGTGTGAGTTTTAGGCAGCAAGACAGGCAATGGGGAGATAGCCCAGAGATTTGCCTGGAACATGAATATGATCTAACCTGTGTTTTAAGCAGGTTGTTTTATAATTGGAATTTCATGATGCATATTTAGAGTGTCTTTAACTTTTGGCATCATTAATTTATTGATTGTTTTCTGACAAGTATGGTACAAGTTACTTTTCACACTTCTCCCTGTGGTTGTCTTTGGTATTTCAAAGGCCTATTGCTTTTCATTTAATTTCGAAGTTTCAGCCAAGTGTAATGATGATTCTTAATGCCAATGTTGAAGTTAAACCCCTCAATTTTGTGTAAATCACTAAAAAAGTAAAGTAACCAAGAAGAACAAGAAAAGAAAGTCAATGTGCATTTGCAATGTGGAGGCTATTTCTGGTTGGGGACAACAGTGACCAACCACCATGGTTTGCTTGGGTTGCCCAACTTTTGGTGTTGAAACCAGGACAGTAGGTCACCCTATAACCTAACCAGTATGAACTTCATTGGCTTGACCAAGAGGGTGTCTGCAGGCAGGCTTGGGTAATGTAACCTATGCCAGATGAAAACCTTGTGACATCTTTTATTCTTCCTAAACTGGAAATTGGACAGCACCTCAGGCAACATAATTGTAGAGGCTGAGAAAAGGACTAAAAAACCTCAGATGTAAAAGTTAATCTTGCTGAAAATGCATTTTATCTCTTTGATTAGAATTTTCATGGAAATTCTTTATAAATAAATCTATCCCTCAGTTTTTTAGTTTATCAAATGGGCTGATAACATAAAATGATGACAATCAGAATTATGACAATGCTGAGGGATTGAAACATTCTGTAAGTATTATATCAGTTTTCTTCCAAATGCCCAACCTTCTCTGAGGATGAAATTTAGATATTTTATTACTTTTGCTAGCATTCAGAGTCCAGCTTTTCATAGGACATGGGAGAGTAACTTGTAACTTGCTATCGGATGAGTAGATGATAACTGACCCCCTTTCTCACTGACTCGAAGATCCTGGAGACTTGGGTGGGAATCTTTTCTTATTGCCACATAACTCAGTAAGGTTAAATGATGTGTGCAAGGGTGAGGATACTGCCTTATACCAAGCTCATAAATGAATGATGCATTCAATTTCATAGCATAGGAAGATGAATCTGAAGAGTAAGCAATGACCCTGGGGGTAAGATAATCTACTGATGGGAGCCAGCTTGAGGGAAAAGGGGAGTTATACCATTCTAAATGCAAAGAGAGAAGGAACAGAAGACTCAGGAGCTGGAATTGGGACCAAGGTGAGGCAAGATAGGCATTTACCTAGGAGATGCAATTTAAAGGGGTACCAGAAAAATCAGTAATTGAGATAAATATTATTTTAATTCAGTATTTTAAAAAATCTAAAAATCTAAAATGAAAAAACTGTCTAAATTGTGAATAGAGTTAGGATCCTTTGTTGTACTTGTATGACTTGGCTCACTAGTCCCCTAATCTTGACCAGGCCTGGGTCTATACTCTGGAGTTGTGGTCACAGTCACATCACAGAGTAGTCTTCAACCAGTGTGCTGATGATGGATGTTGCTTCAACCATCTGGAGTGTTTTGTGTCTACTTCAGTGGTGAAGTAGAAAAGTTAACACCATTTCCCAATGCACTTCCTTTCTATTAGAGAGTAGCTTAGGTATTACAAATAGATTTTTTAGATATAAATTGAGTGTTCTCCAAGTGCCAAGTGCCATGTTAAGTGCTTTTTATAAGTTATTAACTTATAACCCATCCAATCAATTACCTTGTGAGATAGATGCTCTCATACCTATTTTCTTTTTTTCTTTTTTAAGATTTTATTTATTTATTTCACAGAGAGAAACACAGCAAGAGAGGGAACACAAGCAGAGGGACTGAGAGAGGGAGAAGCAGGCTTCCCGTCGAGCAGGAAGCCTAATGTGGGGCTCGATCTCAGGTCTCCAGGATCATGACCTGAGCCAAAAGCAGTTGCTTAACCAACTGAGCCACCCAGGCGCCCCTCATACCTATTTTCTAGAAGAGCAAACTGAAACTTAGAGATGTTAAACAGTTTTCCCACTGCCACGTAGTTGGTAAATATTAGAGTTTGGGAATTGGGCCAGTGTGGTTATGAAACCCTTGCTTTCATTTATGACTCGTCCTTTGATACCCCCCAAAAGCACAGAATTAAGTGAAGTAACTATGTATGAGTGAGTTCCAGTGTATAGCCAAAGCATGAACGTCTGAATAATAAAAGAAACACACATGGTTCTCTGGGAAATGCATTCTGATAATTAACTGAAAGGCAAGAACCAGGTGTGTTGTTAGTGTCATTATTAAGAAGGTGATGGTCGGGGGTAGCATTGTTAGTAAATGTGATGGCCTGAGATGGGTAACTCAAGATCTCAGCTTCATGGTCAGCTTTCTAACTCAATGGTGAGTCAAAGGGATGTCATGGACCTCTTTCTTGCAAACAAATGTATTTAAATGATACCTTTATAATGCATTGGACAGAGCTTTGAAAGTGGCAGGTGCCCGTAACACTTGACAATGGCAATTGCATGTGTTGATTACTGACCACATAGATCTAGGGTGGGTAAGTTGTCAGGGTCTGTTTTTTTAAATTTATCTATTTAGAGAGAGTATGTGAGCCAGTTCAGGGAGGCGGGGAGGGGCAGAGGGAGAGAGAAACTTAAGCAGACTCTGCACTGAGTGCAGAGTTCAGCACAGGGCTCGATCTCACAGTCCTGAGATCGGGACCTGAATTGGTCACTTAATTGACTTGCGACCCAAGTACTCCTGCCATAGTCCGTTTTGAGAATCAGTAGTATAGTCCCTGTGCACGATCAGAAATTGCTTGTTACTGGGCGTTGAGTGCTCTGAGTGTCTAGTACTCCTTATTCTGGCTCTTGTCCCCTAAAGATACCCTTTAAATTTCTGTGGGGAAAGAGAGATTGCAAACACTATTTTTATAAAAATTATAATGGACAAAACTCACAGTGACATTTCTATTGCCTTTGCTCTTTGCTCCAACTTCTGTACAGTCAAAATAGATTTGATTTGAAAAGTATAAAGTAGACACAAAATTCATGGCTTTGGGCTAGTATTTATAGTAGAAAGGTATATAAAAGCTCTTACTTTATCCAAATGGAATAGTTTTTTCCTGATCACAGTGTATTTTACAAAGTCTTTCAGATTTATTCACTCAGGACTTTAGAAATCATCCCCTGAGTCTATTTTGAGTCATTGACAAAGAAAGATCCTTAAACTTCCAGCATTTTCCATCAGTGAAGTTACTATTTTCAGCCTTAGCAGAGTTTCCATCTTCATCTTTATCAGTTTTTACATTTATTTGTCAGAGTATAATTTTTGTAAAATTATAACAGTATTCTTAAAAGAATTAAAATGTATAATGTTCAAATGTTCAGCTATGTCTTAAGAAAAAAGACAAAAATGTGGTTTCACAGAGACCTTTTTTTCTGTTTTTATTTTTTATTTTTTATTGTTACTAAAAAAATTTTTTTTCCAGTGTTCCAAGATTCATTCCCCCTTCCCCACACCCAGTGCTCCACGCTTTAGGCGTCCCCAGTACCCACCACCAGGCTACAGAGACTTTTTTTTCTCCAGCCAGCATGGTCTTCATTCCTGTCAGAAATCTTAGCTTTAAAAACTCTGCAGCATATCCATATCCACTTTGACAACAGTTTCTGTACTATATAAAAATCCCATTATGCTTATTAAGCAATGAGATTCACTATTTCCTAAGGAGATCAACTTGAACTAAGATAGGTATTTCCCAAAGGAACAATTAGCATAATTCATATTTCAAGACATCTAAGCAATTTACCCCCTCTCTTTTTTATAGAAAAAAAGATTATTTGCCTTGATTCACTTACATAATATATTACAATAGACCATAGCAGACTTCAGAAATACAGGTTAAAAGCTAATATATCAGAAAGTCATCTCTGAATTCTCTTGTCTTTCACTTTTAAAAATATTTTTAAGTAGGAAAGAAACCTGAGCTGCTCAGGACTTCATTAAAATTGGGACACTCTGATTTTTAATTATATTTTTTCTGATCATATTTCTACATTTTAAAAGAAGTAGATAAGAAAATTATGCATACAATTAATAAATAAAGCCCTTATTATGGCTCCCCAGTCCCCAAACTACATTAATGATAATTGTTATGTCATTAAATATAAATATGGTTTGTGCTTTTTGAAACAGTGTATATATATTTTTCAGATAAGTATTTTACTTTATTGTTTTACTTCTTGTGTAAAATATAGCTTCTTTTACTTTGGACCATTTAGATTCTATGGATATATTTTCTCATTTACAAACTAATGTCAGTTATGGCATATCAGGCCATCTCTGATTCAAGAAAACCCCTCTATTCCTTGTGTCTGTGCTAATTTACATATTTTGGGGGCATAGTTCTTTCTCCCCAGACACTGAATTCTGCTTGCTCATTTGAAGTTGATAAAGCAACCAGGATATGGAAGCCACAATGATGTTTGGAGCTGAAGGAGCTCAGAACAAATTTTCCTAAAACATGTCATTTTGGCATGTGGGCTATTTTGAGCTAAAGGCAATGAGACCCTGTGGGCTGAAGATACATTTTGCCCTTCCTTTTGCTTCCTAGAAGAATCTAAATTGCAGGTCTTTCCCTAAAAGAGTTATTACCAGGAATAAATTTTATCTGAGTGACCCATCCATATGGCATGGCAAACATTTAATTATCAAATGTCATTCTTATTGCCCTGTTAATTACTATCCCACCCTTTGAAGCCCCAGGCTCCCATCCCATTTTTTAGCTCAGGATGTCATACATACTTCATTTTACCTGTATTTGAACCTCTCATGTATGCAGAGTTCCCATATGTACAAAATTAATTTTCCTCCTATTAATCTGTCTCATGTCAATTTAATTCTTAGACCAAGAAGAATATTTGAAGAGTATAGGAAAAATTTTCCTCCCCAACAGAGCTCATCCTACTTAAATGAACTGCCATGCCTAAGTAGTCTCTGAAATAGCTGGTGGGATCATGAAGCTTCAAGGACATCTCTAAAAGATGAGAATTTAGTAACTACCTGCAAGATGGATCTCCAGACAGTTTCCCTATCTATCCTCACTGTTGGAACATTTTTATTTGGCTCAGAAGCATCACCATGAGAGATTATTGTTTTCTAAAATATACATAAGCATCCCAGAACTGTTATTAGAATTCATATTACAATGATATTATAAGGATTTCATCTTATTAAGTTGTATACCTTTACTTTATAGGCATTTACATGAATTTACAGACTTTTATCAGCTAGAACACTTGATAAGATTCAGGGTATTGAGGGAATCTTTTTGATGAAAAGAATATAGAAAGTCTAAAAAGATCTGCCATTTTCTCTTAAAATGTTCACAGCAGCTTGCATACAAAGAGTCTAACACTCTAAGGAAGATCTTTAAGTCTTCCTTCCACCAAAAGGGCAATAGAAAACTGAGTTGACACTAGGCAAGAGATGCAAGTGACTGAAAAGAAATCCATTCATGACAGAAAAATAATCAACAAGAGTAACAGGAAAATACATACGAAAAAATAAAGGGAGAGACCTAAAAGAGTCACGTATTATGTTTCCTGAGTAACAAATACACAAGCAAGCAAATACACAAACAAACCAAAAACTGCTTTAGAAACAAAGTGTCCCAGGCTTAACAACCTATAAAACTTCTGACTGGAAAAAAAAAAAAAAAACGCTGCTTATTCAGGACGAGCAAAATTATGAAGTGTTTAAATCATTGTTCGGTGCCTCCTCCATCTACCTTAAATTGTCTCTCCAAATGTCCATGCATTCTTCCTGACTACTCTTCCCTATTACAAGGAATGCAACAGACAAACTCAGAACCACATGGCATGGTGGGGGGCATGGAAGAGGCTACCATATGATTCAGAATTCCCACTCTTATATATATCTGAAGGAATTAAATCAGCATTTCAAAGTGATATCTGCACACCCACATCCGTTGCAGCATTATTCACAAGAGCCAAGATATGGAAACAAACTAAATGCCTTTGGCAAATCAATGGATAAAAAATTTGACAATTTTTCTTTTCTTTTTTGCCATTTGTGACAACAGGGATGAATCTGGAGGACATGCTAAGTAATGTAAGAAAAAGACAAAAACAAAAAACAAAAAACAAACAAAAACAAAACAAAAAATAAAACAAAAAGTTTCTGATTTAATAGAAACAGAATAGAATGGTGAATTCTAGGGGCTAAGGGAAGCAAAATAGAACAATATAGTTCAAAAGTTTACATTTTAGGGGCGCCTGGGTGGCTCAGTTGGTTAAGCGACTGCCTTCGGCTCAGGTCATGATCCCGGAGACACCAGATCGAGTCCCACATCGGGCTCTCTGCTCGGCGGGAAGCCTGCTTCTCCCTCTCTCACTCCCCCTGCTTGTGTTCCCTCTCTAGCTGTGTTTCTCTCTATCAAATAAACAAAATCTTTAAAAAAAACAAAAAGTTTACATTTTATTTTATAAGAAGAATAAATTCCAAAAATCTAAATACAGAATGGTGACTGTATTTATATGCTATTTTATACTTGGAAGTTGCTGAGAATAGATCTTAAGCATTCTCACAATATAGACACACACAGTGCTAACAATGTGAGATGATGGACGTGTTAATTATCTTGATTTTGGTAATCATTCCTTGATGTTTATGTATATCAAATTATCATGCTATATACTTTAAATCTATACAAGAATATTTGTCAATTATTTGTCAATAAAATTTTTAAAAGAGGATTTTCGTAATAAAATTAGTAAAGATAGTTATTTTTCCTCTTTGAAAAGGTGAAAAATGCTTATATTCTAAATAATTTATGTTTCCCAGAAGGCCCATTGATATGGTTTTACTAAAATAGACCCCAGACTTCAGAATAGCTTTGGTATGCCTATGCCTTATGCTTATACCTAATGCCTTTGTATTCAGGGGTTTGCTCATTTCTCTGGGGTCCTCATTGATGCTAATAATTGCTCATATTATAAGTAAGACTGATCAAGGTCAAGATGACAGGGCAAATTTGTGGCTACTTCATTTCAAATTATATAGACTTGTTGGAGGGTATTATCAGGAAAATAAATTTTAAAAAGGAAGAGCAATCCTCTTATATCCCTTTTCAGCCATTGTAAAGAAAAGCTAAGATTAGTTGGCAGTTGAAACAAAGATTTAAAGAATGAAACATACATGTTCTTACATACACTGTGTGAAAATAATGTAAAGAAGAGCTAGACCACCAAAATAAAATTAATTCCTTCTCTAGTTCCCATCAATTTATTCTGCTAGTTGCCAACATGCCTTTTCCTATGCTCTAATTACACAAAAAGGAAAATAAAAGTTGACTTGAGATTTGTTGAGAAACAATCTAATTATAATCAAGATTCTATGGCTGCAAAGTATCTACAAACATGTTTAATGAAATGTTAATAGTTAATTTTAGGAAAAAATTATTATAGGTGATTTTCCTTTATTCTTTATATCTGTCTCAGTTTTAAACTTTCTTCAAGTAGTATCAATTGCTTGACAATAAGATCTCTTAATACATATACTAGTTAAAATGCATAATTTGGTTATTTTCTCCTTCAAATGAAAAAATTAAATTACAGTCCTTCTTTTAACTAACTTGAAATTTGAAAATACTAAGGTATTCTTCAGCAAAGAAATTGAAATATTGGGGTGGCTGTGAGGCTCAGTCAGTTAAGCATCTGCCTTTGTCTCAGGTCATGATCCCAGGGTCCTGGGATCCAGCTCCACACCTAGGCTCCTTGCTCAGTGAAGAGGCTGCTTCTCCCTCTCCCTCTGCTTGCTGCTCTGCCTACTTGTGCTCTCTCTCTGTCAAGTAGATAAATAAAATCCTTCTAAAAAAAGTTGACATATTAGCTAATGGAATTTTATCCTTGTATAGAAGTGTCTGGTATATAATCTTAACTATTAAATTTAGTATGACCAAGTACTTACTTGAAAGAAAAATTTGATCATTTAAATTTTCATTGTGCTTTATAGATTTGAGAAGCTATTAGCTTTCATTTTCCTCTTCAGTCGTTTTAGAATAACTTTGCTCAAACTTCTCAGATGGTGAAAATCATGGGGCATAGGGAAGGGGGAGATTATTAAAACATGACAACAGATAAACAGATTCCCAGAATCTCCAAGTGAGCAACCCTGAAATTTACTCTATGTTTATACATTTTAATAGGTTCCGCAGTTGGTTCTTATAAGAAAAATTAGGAAACACTATTTAGGAGTGCAAGTTTTCCTCATATTATGTAATTCTGGAAGCATATTCACAGTTAATTCATAGGGAAGAGTGGACTAGCCTTTATAAATATTTCTGCTGGTAAATAGTGGAATGATTTTACTCCTGATATTTTTAGCTTTTTCTGTTTTTCTAACTAGTATTGTTTGTCCTCTGCATATGCTTTTTAAAGCTTACCCAAGCAAGTCTATGCAAAGAAATTGCCCTTTCTTTCTCGGCATTAGCCTGACAGTTTCTGTGATGCATAAACCCAAGTAGAGGTTAGAATAACACAATTTGATTCACAGGTCTTATCCTTCTCTTTTCACACATGAACCTACCTAATCAACAAGAATAACTGCCCAGAAATATTATGCCTAATTAGTTTAAAGAGCTGAGTATTCTTTTAGAGACATACATAAGTAATTTTCTTGAGATTCACTTGGGCAATATATACAGCAAAAGGGAGCTTTAATATGAATATAACCTCAACTACCAAATCAATGTTTATGACCAGGCAATTAACCAGATACTTCCTTTAGCACAAAATCAGTAAAACTATTGTTTTGATGTCCGAAATTTTGCAAGTGATTCATTTTTATGATGTGGATAAGTACAATGCAATAATTTCCTGCAAAAAAAAAATCTTACATCATTGATACTACCTGTGTTGTAGGAGAGAGTTAGGTCAGGTGTCTGAGATTTGAGTCTTACGGGGCAATTATCAATCTGGTATGATTCATTTCTTCATCCACTGAGGGCTGCTTATATCTTTGGGGTTCCTCGTTCTCCTCTTCATTAGTGAATTCTGAAACATTGGGTGAAAAGAGACTGCAACCTCCCCCGTTTACAGCTTTATGTATGTGTTAAAATATGCAAGAACTGGGAGTCCTTTAGATGGGAAGCCAAACAGATTCTACAACCAAATATGGGCGAGATGTTTTTGCAATACCGTTGACTTCTTTTTAAAGAATACATTATGTTTTTTTAGGAGGCTGCATTTTCTCAGTAATGATTTAAAAATACTTAGCTCACATTGATGAAATAAATACTTTCCCAGTGGTGTGGAACAGTTTGATAGAAGACCATATGGGCTCTAATTCCTATGCATAATAGGGCCTGAATTAAGGGGCTACAGGAGCCCGAAGTAAGTGCTGCTTCTCACATTTTTTTGCTTTGTGGGAACACATAATGTCTTTTTAGTGCATTTTTTTTCTCAATTGGATTTTCTTAGTTTTTCTCTTCAAGGTCATTTGAAGTGGAAATTTGGCATTCAGTACTTAATTTTATTTTCATACTGCTATGCAATTGTGAGTCAACTTCAGTGAATTCCTTTACAAAGCTATTGAAACCTTGGTTACTTTATCATCCAAAATAAGACTCTACTGCCACATAGGATGCTTAAAATTATTAATTACACCTTATCCAAGAGTCTACTCAGCCAACACCTCAGCTGGAAAAATGTGTTCCCATTGAATGCTCCATTGTAGAAGATTGTGAATCAGGTGCCTGTCTTCAACAGCCTTAAAATAAGAAATAAGAAACCAAAAGCATAGTAAATATCATAAACACCATGGAAAACCACCCTGGCACATGCAAACAGATCATTTCTCATATATAAACATATTAGAGAAAGTAAGCAGCAAGATGTCAAGGCTGCTCTTCCACATCAAGGGAAAAGGATGAGTGACATACTGGGTTTATGTTTTTAAACTTTCAGGTGTCTTCCTTGGCAAAAAGAACTTGAAACCATCAGGGTGATTTTTCTCTTTGATGGTTTTGTAGTTTGGTGAGGCAAAAAGCGTATAAGTCATTTAAATACAAATGGATTGATAAATCTAAATGTCAGTGCTGGAGCTCAGTGAGAGGCAAGCAGCTGAGAGTTTAAATCCCACCCTTCTCTCCGCAATGGTTTATAATAGAAAAACTAAGAGACTGCATACCACCAGGTGTAGCCATAATGTAGTACTATTACAGCCGGAGCTTCATTGTCAGGAACTTCATTTAAATGTCCATAAAACCATCCTGATACAAAGAATGAACTGTAATAGCTTATAATTATGATAGTGCATAAAGTATGCCTCACAACCCATTACAAAGCCATAATTTTAGCATAAAAACCATAAACCAGGAGAACAAAGCTTGCGAACTTGAAAATAAAATTACAGCTTTTGTAACAGCCCAATAGAGCATACCTTTTTCTCCACAATAAATGATTGTCTTGTCTGCCTCCCACATGCAAAACAAGGGTGAATTTCTGATTTTTCAGACTTTACACTATAGTACTTTCCCTAAGGTATCTTAGAACTGGAGCATTAATACATTTCCAAAAGAGATTTTAATACCCATTTGAATGAGATCTGGTTTTGGGGTGGAAGGATGGTTATTATTCTCTTATGTCAAAATGGGAGATTAAGAGGAAAAGCTTTTGTGCTAGGTCTGATTAAAAAGCCCCTCCTGTCATGAGGAGGGGGGAAATGACTGTTTTGATCATCAAACCAATGCAGGCAGGATTGAATGAGATTTATCAGTCTTTATGTGGACAGAGGAAAATGAACATTTAAAAATTACATTTTGTGAAAATAAGCGGAGTCTTGATACCAGAATATCGGACTCTGTCAGCTTTCTTAATCCATTTTCAGGGTTTTTAAAACTTCCTGGTTTTTTTCTCATAGTTTTAGATGATATACAATTTACCTGGTATTAAAAGTCGAAGTGCTCTTAATAGCTATTCATATACATATGTATATATGAATATAAATGCATACAAATATGAATATTTATATATACTCATATTATATTCATATATATTAATTTATATATTATATGTATAAATATGGAAAGTCAAAATATGTATACCTCATAATACATTTTTAAAATATACCACTTATTGTTTTTGAAATATTACTGTGCATTAATAAAAAACAAATAAAAAAGAATAAAATAAAAATCCCCTAATCTTACCAGCAAGAGTTGATCTTGCTTCATATTTTAGGATATTTCTCTTGAATATATATATTTAAAACATTGTTAAATTCTCTCTATATAGTTACATATAGTTAATTTTTCAAAAAATTGCATTGTAATCATTTTCATGTCATTAAGAATCTTTTAATATACCACTTAATGGTTGTATAAAAAACTTATTGTATAAATTCAATTATAACTTATTTAATTCTTCAATGGGGAAATATTTAGATTGGTAAAGTTTTCTGATATAATTTATATATGTGTACATATTGCCTGAATCTGTCTATTTCTATAATTATTATTTTGGGATCAAATTTTAGAAGTGGAGCAAAGGATAAGAATACAGTTTTAGGTTTTAGTACTAATTTGCTAAATTAAAATGACAAGTTTGGAGTTTACTGTTTATCACATTGGTATTTTGAAGATGATATTTCAGATATAGAGAATGTTAGAATTTTCTCTAATTATACAACATGCCATATTAAAGAAGGCATGTGATGATGTAATGAGCACTGGGTATTAAATATGACTGATGAATCACAGGCCTATACCTCTGAAACTAATAGTGCATTATATGTTAATTGAATTTAAATTAAGAAATGTCTAAAAAGCATTGCTTAAAAAATGTCATAAATGTTTATGTTTAAAAATATCTTTAAAAAAACATGTCATCATGTTGATAATTACATTAGAATCCTCTCTAATTAGTGGTACATGGAGTAGAAACTCTCTTTGTTCCATTCTGTTGAGACCCAGTGCCTGATATGGGTCTTTTGGCCAGTATCTGAGAAGACAACCAGGCTACCCAACATGGGAATGTCAAGCATTGGTATAGGGGGAGACAAATTTGTAAGTGAGGATAGGTGAAAGTTAAGGAAATCCACATCTGATAGCTTCCCTTTTCTCTTCAAAATGTGAGATTCTGTCTTTCCTTAAGGAAAAGTGAAGGGACCAGGGAAAAGTGGGAGGTTTTATGTGTAAATATCTGTGATTCTCCATGTAGAAGAATAGAGAACAGGATAGAGAACTTCAGTAACAAATCTGCTAAGCAGCATTGAAGTCTCAGCTGAAGTTTAAAGCCACAATATTGTAAGCGCATTCACACAGTCATATTTTCTCCAATGATAATTAGTATTTAGGGATTTAGGATAGATTCAGTGATGTAGGTTTGGAAACTACAGAAATGTGTGATTGAAGGTCGAGATTATCAGGGTTTAGTAAACTGGGGAGTGGAAATTTGACATGAAGGAGAGTTGGGTCTAGCTTGAATAGGAAGAAAGTAAAAATATAATGGAGTATTAGTTTGGAGATGAGGGAAGGGTCAACGGATGATGTGAATTGCTAGATAATATCCATGAGCAAGTGCTGTGGGAGTGAGGAAGTGAGAGTTAGCCTTGTCAACTGCAGTTTAATGATGTAAATCAGTACATCACAGTGTGGATGAAGAGGTATATCATAATAGCTTATACATGGAGAATTCAATTATTAAATTTTTTATTCCTTCAGTCAATGCATAATTACTGAACATTTGTCATGTGTCAGGTGCTGTTCTAGGTTCTGATTTAACAAAGCAGAAGATGTCATTATCTTCATGGAGCCAATATTCTAGTGGAATAAGGGAGGTAACAAGCAAGATAAATGCATAAAATACACCTCTGACGTAAAATATCTCAGATGATGTTAAGGAAGCAGGAGAGAAGAGTAGGGAATATTGAGGTAAGAGGGGTTTTATAATTTTATGCTAGCATGGACAAGGAGGAAGTATATGAAATTGTGACTAGAATGATATGAAAGAAGAGATTACCATCTTAGCAGAATCCAGCTTATAAACAGCTTGAAATTGTCATCTTATTTTGACTAATTGTAACTCAGAGTTCCTTCTTCCAAAGAAATGAGATGATTGACTATGATTGGGCACCCAGCTGGTCCTAACCTCCCCTTCCCCCAAAACTTTCTTTGACATAATATGTTGGAAATACCATCCATTGAAGCCAGAGTTTCAAGTCCCTTAAGATTCTTGGTCCTCCAGGGTGCCTGGGTGGCTCAGTGGGTTAAAGCCTCTGCCTTCCGCTCAGGTCATGATCTCAGGGTCCTGGGATCGAGGCCTGCATCGGGTTCTCTGCTTGGCAGGGAGCCTGCTTCCTCTTCTCTCTCTGCCTGCTTCTCTGCCTACTTGTGATCTCTCTCTGTCAAATAAATAAATAAAATCTTAAAAAAAAAGATTCTTGGTCCTCCAAATCTCTCTCTCTCTCTCTCTCTCTCTCTCTCTCTATATATATATATATATATATATATGTATATATATATATATTATATAGTGTTAAGGGAAAAAGGAAGTCTTGTGGTTGATGAAGCCTGGGAAATTCTCAAATATTACATGTGTGGGAAACAGAGAAGTCAGAAGAGGGAAGGTAGGAGGTGACTGCAATGCCCTACTTGAGTTCCTTGGATGGAGTTGAGGCTGTGAGTAAAAGGCTAAAAGGGAGCTCATAGACTCTGACAACAACTCTGAGGACACCTAGGTACGAGGAAGACACTGCGGCTCCCTTTAGAAGCCTTGTCCAAAAAGTAGGATGCCTGCTCTTCTGGTTCCCCCAAAACCCACTGTGCAGGACTTTCAAGAAACAGGGTCACAAATAAGACCACCATTCATACTGCACTATTTATTTGTTTTATCTGCTATAATTTATACAACAATAATTACTGAACACCTACAGGCACCTCTTGGCATAATCAATGAATGTCACACCACCAGGTTCTGCCATGGGAGCTTACATTCTAGCAGGGCTTATAGGGCAATTCACAATAAAAAGAAACTTAGGTAAGGTCTGTAGGCTATATGAGGACAGTGGGTTAGGTAATAGGAGACAAGAAAGGACTGAATCTCACCTATGAGATGCAATATCTGGCCTTTCTTGGTTTTCATCATTTGCAGGCATTTTTCAGACCTATAATTGTGGTAGAGAGAGATGAGATTTCTGGAAGTGTTACTAGTGTAGAAGGGTGCCTCTATTTATTTTAGATTGGCTTTTCATTATGAGTTTAAAAAACAACTGTAAGTGTCCAAGAATTCTGGAGGGCAGTTTTGGCTGTTTTTAAATGTTTGTGGATATCTATGAAAAAAAATTAAGACTTTTAATAACCCATTTTCAGTCTTTAATCACCTCTTGAAATGAGAGAAAAAGGTAAATGCCAAGACACTTGCCAAGCAAATGCCAAGACAATATAAATTATTATATAGAGCCTCTATGATAGTTTCTACATTTCTCCAATAGCTTTATTATATGACTTTAAGTAAGGTCTCCTTTTCTAGGAAAGCAGAATTTGTAAGAGTTATGGTAGTACACCCAGTAATTTGTAAACATTGCCTAAATCCCCAGTTAGCTAGTCTATATATGAAAGAACTGTTCAACATTACAAAGTACATAAGTGGTGTTTAAATTTATTTTTCCACCTTCCACTGCTGAATTGAACCACTTATGATAATTACTGTATTTTTCTACCACCTCTCTGAAGGAATTTGTGTGTGTGTGTGTGTGTGTGTGTGTGTGTGTGTGTGTGTGTGTAGAGTTTTAAAATACACACCTGGAAAGGGCAAGCTGAGGGAATGTAATCTCAACATTAACCTCCAAAAAATGTCAGGAATGATATATAAAATGATATATTTTTTAAACAAAAGTATTTGTATCAATATTCTTACGTATGTTTTTCAGTGTACATGAGCTTTCAGAATGAAAATTTGTTAGAAACTGCATCTAAGATTTCAAGCAGATAATTGCACCAACCAAAGATATATCTCATAGAATCACCTTTGAGTTGCTATTCACAAGACGGAACTTAGGTAAAACATTGCTTATCTATTCCCTGGGTCCTTTTTGTTTTTTTTTTTTTTTTAATCTCACTGCTTCTAGTTTATTAAATTAGCTTCTCTTCCTCAGCTTAGATATATTTTTCTTTTACCGTTTTTCTTTCCTGTTCACAAATCTTGGGTGATTTTATAATCTTGGGTGATTTTATTTACTGTCATGACATTACAACCACTGTAACCTAGTATCCACCTTTCTTTTCAACTTCCTTTTGGATCTCTACCTAGACTAGGGTGACCAACCATGGCTAATTTTAATCTGCCAACATGATGTCACTCCACACAGTGTTAGGAAGAGATGGGCAAGCAGTACACCATTATATGGTATTTTTTACTATATAGATACAATAGATGTAAAAAAAAAAACCCTAAAGATATAGATAGCAGTAAATGAGTGACATAATTAAGATTTGATTCATTTTTAATATTTATTATCTTTGTTTTTAATATAATATCTTTGACTGTAAATTTGTATAATTTAGTTTTTTCATAATGCTGTGTTTAACAATAAGCTTGTAAAATTCATGAAAATTCAACAATTATCTTTTGGGACCTGGTACAAACTAGTTCCAGCACATCTCTGGCTTAATCTGAAGAGGCTTCACTTGATGAAAGAAAGCAAGGTAGTCCTTCCAAGTACCTCCACCAGCTCTGCTTCCTCTAACTTACTGACATTCCTCCCAGAATCACCATGTGGTCTCCAATTTGTTCTTCCTGCTGCCCTCATGCCCCATCAATCCATTCCCACTATGATCCTTTCAATGGTCATGTTATATCACAGAGTTCCTCTTTTCAAAATTCTCCAGTGGCTTTCCCTCTCATGCAGAACTTAACCTAATGCTCTAACGACTACTGCCTCTCCCACTTGGCTCCAGTGACCTCTCTGCCTTATTTCCTACCAATTCTGCCATTTTGCTCCTGCCTCACAGCCTTCTTGCTGTTCTTCTCACATGTTCTGTAGAGTTCCCAGTTCAGTGTCCTCACAATTTGCTTCTTCTACCTGGCCCGCAGAGACCCTCAACCTGGACACTTCCTGAATTGCCTTGTCACTAACTTAATGTTACTTTTTAAAGAGACTTATCTGAGAATTTCATAATAAATACCATACCCCCAAACCCTAGACTGTCTGTTGTCTATTTCTCTACCCTATTCTTCATTGTTCTCCAGGGCATGGATCAGAACTATCATATTACATATGCATTTGTTCATTTTCGATCTCCCTTAAGAAGAAATGCATTTCATGAAGGAAAAGACCTTTTTTTTTTTTTGCTTTATTCACTTTTGCTGTATTAACACCTCCTGAGCCTAAAAACTATTTGTCCTATAATACGCATTGATAAATTTTTTTGAAAGCATATATATATACATTCTAATTATGTTTACTTTGAAATGTGTTCATTTGGGGTGAAGACCACTACCATTTCTCCCAGGATAAGTTGTTCCGTGGGTCAAGGGGCAGGAAGGGGCCAAGTTCCGCTGTGCCCTTCAAAGAGGAGTCTATTTCTAATCCTTATAAAGGTGACATATGGGTTCATTGTGGCCTTGATTTCATCCCACTGATAAATTATGCTTCCCTGTCTTCCATTATTTCATAACCAAAAATGTTTTCTTTCTTGATTCTACCTAAAATCTAGTGACTTAAGACAACTTGCATTTGTCACCTACCATTCTGGAAGAAAAGAGGATAAGTGGATAAAATTAAGTAACAAAAATATCATACTTTCTTTGAGAGTGGGTCTGTGGATAATTAAAAATTAGAAACATATTTGAGGAGATTTATCCCTAGTTCCACAGAAAAGTTGATGAGGGTAAAGGAGTTAAAGAAAGGTCATAATTGTTTATAATATTTCAGGAAGGCTAAGTTAAATGTGAAAATAAATCAAGCTAATTTTTTCACCCTTACTATGCCTCAGAAATGAAATTAAGTCCAAGGATCTAGAAAGCAATTAGAATCCATTGGGATGATTGCACACAGAATATTTATAAACTGCCTATTCGGAATTTCAGATCATGTTCTATTTTTTTAAACATAGTCTTACTTTACCTTTGCCCAGGAAATCATATAAATGGATAAAAGAGAGCAAGAAAATAGCCACCCCATTCCTGATTCATTTATGTAATGGCAACATGGGTACAATGTTCAGGGATAATTTTATCCAAAGTTTAAAAATTCAAAGTTGCTGACTATAGATATTTCCTTTAAGATCTTTATGTCTTTATTTGTGAAGTGAGTATAGTAATATTTATCTCCTCAGAAAAAGTTATAAAAATCAGGTAGTATGCAACAAGTGGTATTTTTAAAAAAGATTTTATTTATTTATTTGAGATAGAGAAACAGAGTGAGAGAGGGAGCGCAAGCAGGGGGAGTGAGAAAGGGAGAAGCAGCTTCCGGCTGAGCAGAGAGCCTGAGGTGGGGATGTGGGACTTGAACCCAGAAGCAGAAGGCAGACGCTTAACGACTGAGCCACGCAGGTGCCCCACAACAAGTGGTATTTTTAGCCTTAAGTATAAGTTTTAGAAATTAGGCCAAATATTTATTAAATGGGCTTGCTTATGAAAAGAAAATTTTAAGACTTTAATGTTGTTTGCATTTCTCTCAAAAAGCTTTTTATCATCCACTTAACGGCATGTAAGTTCTTTCAAAGAATATGTATGTTCAGACCTTCAGATGTCCTCCTTAGTTACGATTTAGCCAATACTGTATAAAAGTCACTGATGCTTAACAATTTCCAAAGGCAGTTTCATCTTTCCAAGAAGTCCCTCCGCCAGGTGGCTTCTCTGACGGTCTTGGCAAGACTCTGGCCTGAGCAATAATTCTGGCTCCAGCATTTCTGCCCAAAGCACAAAAGAAACTGAAGGCTCATTTCCCAGAGGATGGGGGAAGTTGTAGCTCTAACTGTTTAAAATTGGATTTTATTGGGTAATGCTTCAAAGCGCTCACTTTGCATTTCTGCTAACAAAGCTGAACATTCAGCCAAAATATTGGAAAGGAAATACTCAGGCAGAATGAAACGACAGAGGAGGCCTGAGAAGTGGCGAGTCAAGCCAAGAACGACGAAATAAAAGGGGCACATTCCAGAAGGAGAAGTGAAAGAGAAAACTGTTTTTAGCACATCAGTTAGAGCCTTCTTGTCCCACAGCCATATCCAAATCTTGGAAATGACTAATTCTTTAGCTGGCTTTTCACTTTTCCTTTCATATATTCACTGAAAATTTTATGCTGTCGTATTAAATAGGACTTTACCAGCTCTTCCGTGCAATTCAGACTTTTAATAGAAATCAGTGCTTTCCACAGAATGACAGGTGCCCAGCATGGGGGTCACAGGAAAGTTTTGGACCCAAATTTGGACATAAAATGACTTTAACAATCATGCAATGAACAAAGTAGGTGTTCTGGATAAATACTTCTGTCAGACGTAATCATCCAAAACACAGCTCTGGGAAGTATCATGAGTGCCATACATGACAAGAGCATCTCTACTTGTTTGTCTCCTGCTAGGATAACTTTATTTATACAATATTGATTTTGCTGTAAACTCTTCTCCATTTATTTGATCATGGGGAGCCAATCCCACTGAAACTGTCTGAGCAGATTAGTTAGAAATGGCGCAGGGCAATCACAGAGATGGCTCAGGAAACCAGTCTAAAAAGGCAAATCAGAAAACAGGACAGAACTGAGCAGAAGCTGGTTATGCTGGTCAGAGACAGACCTGGGTGAACTGATTTAGTAAACGTCCACATAGGTAGTTTTGCCAATGATAACTCTTGCATTCCTAGTCCCTTACCCTCTGTGTATGTGCATATGTGTGTGTGTGTGTGTGTATGTGTTTGTGTGTGTGTACAAGCATGTGTCTGTTTACACATTGTTCTTATGAAGGTATCTTTACTGCTGATAACACGTACCATCTTCCCACCTTTGAGAAAATTCCAAATTGTAGAGTTCAGAATAAACAAACATGTGTCTAGGTGTTAACTCCATCCTGCCCGAGAGGGTAGTCAGTGAAGCAGTCTTCCTGCAACCACTTGGGAATGGTTAACTTCTTTTTCAAGTCTCTTTGCCACACAAAGAAATGAAACTGGCATTGGTGAAAAGCAAAAAGCGATACTTTCTACCTAAGAGATTTCTAAAAATAAGTCATATAGAAGCAATTAATGATGAATTTGGAAAAAAATTTCAATGATTTTTCTTTTTCTTTTAGATTTGACATCTCCAAGTGGTTTCTGTGAGGAAGCTATATTTTGAAAAAATAGAAATTCATAGACTGTACAAGGTGATTCTTTTTAATGCATATCTCTGTCACAAATTATCATAACATCAAAAAATTAAAGGGAATTTGATCATCCAAAGTTCTTATTCGTAACTTTGCTGCTTTTTAGAAAAAAGTCACCAATTATTTGCTGACATATCTGCAGATAAGGAGACTATAACTTGCTCTTATAAATAATAACACAGCCTTTTGTAATGTATTCAAGTAAATACACACTTGTGGCAAAATTAAACTGTGTTTGGGATCCCAGAATCAAATATGTTACTTTCTTGTTCTTGTGTGCATTTATTTAAAATATTTGTTGTGTGTCTGCAATGTGCCCATTGAAGCAATGGGCTTTTAAGAGTGAAAAAGTAAGACCAAGTTGCTGCCTTCATGGAAATTATAGCCTAGTGGAGGAAAAAGACATTTTAGAGAAAGATATTTAATATAATGACAGGCAGCACAAAGTGCTGTGATTGATAATAAAGCAAAGGGAGCAATCAAGGGTGACAAAGACAAGGGTGCTATTTTAGATAAAATGGTCCAGGAAGACCCCTCTGGAAATGTGACATTTCAATAGGGACTCGAATGGGATGGGAGTGAGGAGGATGGAATTCTAGGGGCAGGGCTCCTAATGCTAAATGTGTACCACAGTAAGAGGAGAGGATGTGTTGAGGGTCATTGCCATGGCCAGTGGTTCCATGTGGATGGAGATATCATAGAAGAGAAGGCAGGAAAGGGATGTGGGGCAGGAGTTGAAGGGATTGTAAACTCTGTTGAAGAGTGTGACGTTCTCATAAGAGAGTAGGAAATTGGAGAAGTTTCAGAAAATGTAAGAAGAAAGTAGAGCTGTATTTTTGCCAGTTACTCTGGTAGGGTGTTGGTGGTTAAGAAGGGTGGAGAAGACCAAGTATTCCTTTTATATAGTGTTAACCAGAGGTCTTCGAATATATTTGTTTATTTACATTTGATCAAATATATTTGATGGCCAATTTTATGTGTCAACTTGAGTGGGCCATGGGGTGCCCAGGGAAGCATTTTGGAATGTGCCAGTGAAGTTGTTTCCAGAGGAGATGAGCATTTGAATCTGTACATGAGTAAAGTAGTTGTCCTCCCTGTCATCAGATCCTTTGAGGGTCTGGATAGAACAGAAGGAGGTAGACAAAGAAATCCATTCCTTTCCCTTCTTGCCTAATTGCCTGAGCTGGGACTTGGTCTTTACCTATCCTAGATGTTCCTTGTTCTCAGGCATTCAGATATGAACTAGAATACAAGCTATGGGCTCATGTGTTCTCAACACTATGAATTCAGACTAAATTAGGCTAAATGCATTCCTAGATCTTCAGCTTGCAAACAATGGGTAGTAAGATTTCTCAACTTCATAATTAAGTGAGCCAATTCCTTGTAATAAGTCTCTTAATATTTTTTATAATGAATATCTTCATACATATCTTTCTAATACAACCTCCCTCCCCCCAAAATAACTGCACAATATTTTTAAATGTTCATAATGTTTAAATACTTGAAAAATATAATTTCCAGAATACTCAAAATATTAGTGTTTTAAAATGATTATTTCATTCCATTTAAAGTGTCCAGTAGAATATAAACACCAGGGTGATTTGACTCCTAATATCAACTGTTTAAAAAATGTAATAAGTTGTAAATAGTTCTACATTTGCACATCTTTCATCTTTTTCATCTCTTCATCATCTTTATCCTTCATCTTCCTCCACATTACTATACTTTAAAATAATATATTTTTATGGTTTGAAATGTTTAATAGATAAACTTTTCATATTTTCTTCAACAAACAGACATGTACACACTAAACACACATGTACATATCACATATTTATGGCATATATTAATTTAGTTAATATAACTATTATAAATATATTTTAGGGGCGCCTGGGTAGCTCAGTTGGTTGAGCGACTGCCTTAGGCTCAGGTCATGATCCCAGAGACCCGGGATGGAGCCCCACATCGGGCTCCCTGCTCAGCAGGAAGCCTGCTTCTCCCTCTCTCACTCCCCCTGCTTGTGTTCCCTCTCTGGCTGTGTTTCTTTCTGTCAAATAAAATAAAATCTTAAAAATATATATATATTTTAGGGGCGCCTGGTTGGCTCAGTTGGTTAAGCGACTGCTTTCAGCTCAGGTCATGATCCTGGAGACCAGGGATCGAGCCCCACATCGGGCTCCCTGCTCAGCAGGAAGCCTGCTTCTCCCTCTCTCAGTCCCTCTGCTTGTGTCCGTTCTCTCGCTGTGCTTCTCCCTGTCAAATAAATAAATAAAATCTTTAAAATATATATATATTTTAATTAATATTATATAATAATATAATAAAATATATTTTAATTAATAAAATATAATAATATAATATGATTTATATATTCATAATTTTAATGGATAGAATCTTTATAATTATATATAACTCATCTATTTAGTTAATATAATATAACAGTCATAATAACAACAATCCTTCCTGTACTACTTACTATATACCATTCACTATTCCTGGTGCTTTTCCAATTTTAACCTTGATTAACTTAATCTTCACAACTATGTGAATGCTATGAAGTAGTTCAGAAATCTTGCTCAAATAAACGAGGGATGGCAATGAAGAGACTTTCATTATAGCCATGTCATTCAATCCTTTGAATACCTTCAGCGTGACATGGCAAAATCAAACAGTAAGCAATTATCAAAGGGTAGAGTGGTCCCCATTTAGCCATGAAGGGTACGCCCAAAACCCCCAAAGATGCCTGAAGCTTCAGACGGTACCAAACCCTACACACATGGCTTTTTCCTAGACATACATCCTTGTGATAAAGTGTAATTTATAAATGAGACACCATAAGAGATGAACAACAATAAGTAATAGAGCAATTTAACACTATACTGGAATGAAAGTTACATGAATGTGGTGTCTCTCTCAAAATATCTTACTGTTCTATACTCACCCTTCTTGTGATGATGTGAGGTGATGAAATGCCAAAGGATAAGATGAAGTGGGGCTGTGACATAGGCTTTGTGACCTAGTGTTAGGTTAATATTGACCCTCTGATAAGAAGTCAGAAAGAGGATCATCTGCTTCTGGACCTTGCTTGGCTGCAGGTAACTGCACCAGAGGGAAGTGAAAACGTGGGAGGAGGGGGACTGCTGTACAATTAGCTAGTTCAATTCAATTAGACCCTCACCTAATGTTTTCATAGCAAAATACTTAAAAACATCTGACGGAGGACAGGATTTACCTCATCTTGGGAGCTTGGTTAGCAATCCTGGGGAGTCCTTACCCCCTTGAGTACTTCAGAGAGATGAGAAGATGGGTGGATGGGAGGTTGACCTTTCCTTTGTTAAGGCAGAGAAAGTCGATTCACCACCCAGACGCTTGGATGGCTACATTCTCAGGCAAACAGATTACTGGGGAAGTTGAGGATCCAGAAACGAGCTCTTTGGGCATCTCACTTGCCTTGTTTCCCTTGGAAAGTCTTTCTACGCTATGAGGGCCACAAATAACCCAGTCCTCAGACTGTTAGTCAATCCCTATCCCTTCCATGGCCACTTTGCTGGGGCTGTCTTGCAGGGAATGCTCAACATTCCTCTAAAATATCTTTTTGTTGTTTTTCTTGTCCTTAAAAAACTTCTTATTCTTTTGAAGGGCTGCTGTTCACAATTTAGGAAACTGAGTCCTCAAGGTATGAAATGGGTATCTTATGGTCATGGTTTAAAATTAGAGACCAGATTTTTGTTTTACTGACGAGAACTCTTTATGATGTTCAGTGCTTGGCAGGTTCATCTATTTTTTTTTTTTTTTGATTTCTGATCCATTTTATTTGTCCCTGTTAAACAGCAAAAAACAAAAATATTTTAAAATGGTGAAGACTGGGGCACCTGGGTGGCTCAGTGAGTTAAGTGTCTGCCTTTGGCTCAGGTCATGATTTCTGGGTCCTGGGATTGATCACTGCATTGGGCTGCCTGCTTAGCGTAGAGGCTGCTTCTCCCTCTCTCTTTCCCTCTGTCCCTCCTCACTGCTTGTTCTCTCTCTTTCTCTCTCTCTAATAAATAAATAAACAAATCTTTTAAAAAATGGTACAGACTGTGAGCAAAAAGTAGATAATGGTGGGGGGCAATACTGAAGACTGTGGCAAAAGTCTTTCCTATTTTTATCCTTGGAATTCTAAATCATTTTAAAGTCATATGGATGAAAAAAAAATAAGTTATTTAAATTTAAGCAGGTTATAGGCTTCCTAAAAGACACACATTTCTTGAAGGATACACAAGCCACTTTGATATATTAATTTTCTGTCAGAAGTTTGCAGTGCTTGCTGGTTGAGTGATCTGTTGGGACATGACCATTTTATTAAACTGTCATATTTTCATTTATCCAACAGTTATTTTTTTAGTGCAAATTCTCATTTTACATGTTTCCACAGGTAGAATGGTAGAATTGATTGCTA
The DNA here is from genome assembly GCA_004023965.1 of Spilogale gracilis. NCBI lineage: Eukaryota > Metazoa > Chordata > Mammalia > Carnivora > Mephitidae > Spilogale > Spilogale gracilis. Next base: position 40,597 of record PITA01009459.1, on the reverse strand, counting down.
TTGTTTCATATGACAAATTCTTGGATCCTCATATTTTTTTCTTGCCTTTACCCATCACCAGGAAATGGAATGTTATCACTTTGCAAGCCCTTGCTGTGGGAAGGAAACAGAGTGCTTTTGAAAGCTCTGGGTGACGTCTGTGAATATTTAATAATGGAGGTGGTACAATAGCCTCATTTACAGTGATATGCCAAAATTAATTTCATGGGATTCTGTCAAAGAAGGAATCTTACTATATGACCTCAAATAAAAATAAATGATTAAAAAAAACTCTGACTAGGAGTTTACCCAATTCTGCAAAATCTTTAGATGGAATTTCCCTTAAATGAAAATAGAATCATTCATGCAAACATGGTTGAGTTTATTTCTGTTGTTAAAACAGAATTTTAAAAAGGGGTTTCTGTCTTCTGATGCTTCCAAATTCACACTGAATATCTTTAGCAGAGAGTCTCATGTTTTTATTAGAAGTGCATTAAGTGCAAAATTAAGTATGAAGACAGGGGAAAAACAAGAACCTGACAGACATACATAGAAGGATGTTAACTACTTGGAGATAGTTGGAGCGTGTAGATTCTCCAACCATGACATCCTTCCCTGGGACCAGAATGATACTACATACTGGTGAGTCACCCAACATAGGTTTAATGACAAACTCTGAGAGAAGAACTTGGCTCTGTCTGAACCATGGAACTTTCATTGTTGCGGAATCGTAAGCCCTACTGCTTGGTTCAATAAACATATGGAATGCAAACAGATTTTGATGAATTTTTGTAGCAAAATTTCACTTTTGGCCATGTGATGCTTTCAAATTTTCAATATAGGCAAAATCATCATTTTGAAATTCTACCTGGATTTATTTATTTACTTACTTACTTACTTACTTACTTAGCAGAATTTATTTACATAGCAGAATTTTTTTACATAGGTTATAATGAAATTCACCCATGCTTTCATTTGGTATTGTAGGTTTTCATTTTTTACATATGGTTATCAAATATCCAGTCAACTTTTATGTGTTGAATGAATTCAAATGTACATTTTCCAAATAGCTATGTAGTTTTCAACATGTTATTAAAATGTGCATGTCCTTACTGTTTGGAGATGTCACATTTCTTGCGTTTTACTCCATATGTACTTGAGTCTTTTTCTAGGTATTCTATTCTGTTTCACTGGTATATCTGTCTAGTCATGTTCTAGTACCACTAGCTATAATTATAGAGGTTTTATTGTATAGTTTAATAATGGGGAGGGCTACATCCATCCTGCACTCCTCACTGCTCTTCTTTGCTAAGGTGTTTTTAGTTGTTTCTGCATATTTCTTTAGGGATAAAGTATTTTAATTTCTGTAGCTGACTCTTAAAAGAATATATGCATATGTATATGTACAGAGAGAAAGAGATAAAGCAAATGAAGCAGAATGTTGTCAACTGGTGAATCTTGATGAAGTGTATTTAGATGTTCTTTGTAGGATTATTGCAACCTTTCTGGTAGCCTAAAATTTTTCAAAATAAAATGTTGGGAGTAAAATCAAATAAATAAGTTGTAGGAAAACCAAAGTGGTTTCCCATTAACCTTTGGGAGAGAATAGAAGGATATAGGTAAAAGGCCCAGGTATCTCAGTGTTTTTTGAAATGTTTTATTTGGAAGAAATATGATATATTAGTGATTCAAAATAAAACATAAGTAAAATCTAAGTTAACATAATTCCTTCTAATATGGGAGCTGTGAAGTGGATTTCAAACTTCATGAGTGTTTAGCATTGGAAATTCAACAGTATCATAAAATTATTAATAGATCAGCCAAGGAAGCTCTTTCTGCTGGTCTGACTTGCCCTAGTACTCGAAATCACTGCTTGAGAGGGGCCAGGAGCAGGATCACATCCCAATTCCAAAGGAAGCATTCCCCAAAACTCTGGTCCTTTAGACCTAGACATGGCAAGTCTAACTTCTCTTCCTACTCTCCTCCTTCTTTCTCTCTCTGGATGTTTCTGTATTTATTAAAAGTCATAGACAAGGGGGCGCCTGGGTGGCTCAGTCATTGAGCGTCTGCCTTTGGCTCAGGTCATGATCCCATAGTCCCGGGATCAAGCCCCACATCAGGCTCCCTGCTCTGCAGGAAGCCTGCTTCTCCCTCTCTCACTCCCCCTGCTTGTGTTCCTTCTCTAGCTGTGTTTCTCTCTGTCAAATAATAAAATCTTAAAAAAAAAAAAAGTCATAGGCAAGGACTACCAGTGGGTTGGAGCTTGATAATGTACTTTCACACACGTCTGCTTACTTCTGACATCAATTTTCCTTTCGTCTCTATCCAAACTTTCAGGAGGGAGCGCTAAGAAGAGAGGGCAATAGTCCTGCAGAGACTGGCAACTCTGCCCTCTCCTGCCTCCAGGGCTTTCTCTCTCTCTGGAATCCCACTCTCATACTTCCTATCCCTCATCTGTCTACCACTGTCCTTAATCCAAGCCTCATTATCCACTTTACTTGTTCTGAAAAGTTTGTTTCTACTTTTTGTGATGGTGTCAATTTCCTCCCACATGTTCCTATAACTCTTTGAATAATCTGAACACAGGGCATTTCACAGTATGTTGTGATTACTTAATGATAACGAACATTGACTGAGTACTCATTCTATGCTCCAGGTTCAAAGGTGATATTTGATTTTCACATCAATCTCATGAGGTAGGAGATGTTCTGACCACTATTTTAGGAAAGAGGGAAGTAGACTTAGAAAAATTCCATCACTTGTTATAACAGGCAGCTCTAAGATTTCTGGCCATAACCATCACCTTCTGGTATTGACAGGCTTGTGTAATCCCCACCCCTTGAATATGGACTAGACATAAGTTATTTCTGACAAACAGAATATAGAAAAAGTGATGAGATATCACTTTCACGATTTGGTTATAAAAGATGGTGATGTCGATCTTGCTAGTAGATTCTCTTTATTGCCTTTTTTGGACTGTGCTCTTTGATGAAGCAAGAGTGTATATTAATATCACTCCTATTCTCTCTTTCTTTACTATATTTTCTCTCTATCTATACCTACATACACACACACACACACACACACACACACACACACACACACACAGAGTCATATAGTTTTTGCTAATCCAGAAAATCATAGATGTTCATTCAGAAAAGTGAAAATTTTACCCAATGATTTTAATTATAAAGTGATTATGAGAAAAAGTTCAAGTGAGACAAAGTACTTGGCTGATCTGAAGTAGAGCATTATTGATTTTAGTGAATCATTGAGCAACAGAGGTTAGAAACTTGACATTAGAAAAGATGACACACAAATTAAAACTAGAGAATTGCCAACAGAAGATGAGCAATTGGAGAAGCAATTTAAAGTGTCATTCCTTTGATGTTCAAAGTGACTTCTGGTGGTTTTTATACACACACACACACACACACACACACACACACACACACACATCCTTTCTTCTACATCAAGATACTGCCAACAAAACAATCAAAAAGGAAAATATATCATTTGCATTCAGCCATTTTTTACACCCTGTTTAGGTTGAAAATCAGATTTTCATAGATTTATGTATAGTGAATTTGCATTGCTGCACCCTCAACAAACTATTTTATAATGATACTTCTTGTCAGTCTAGTGGGATACTTTAAGGTATCACCCACCAACTTAGAAATAATAGAAATAAAATTGCTCTTTGAGGGTTAAACTATAAGCCAAACAGATTATAAATAAAAGTAGAGAATCATAGTTATTTTATAGACAAAAGGTTTTCCAGTGTGGCAAGACTTGATTTTCACCTGCCCGGATGTCTTAGTACTAAGAAAGACTATATTCTCAAGAGATGGCTGTATAGCCATGGGATGGTAAAGGAACAGAAGAGTCATAGAAACAATGCTGGCCATGCTATTTAAGCACAGTCCTAGCCAATGAGCAAAGCTATCTCTTTGAGTTGGATGTACCAGCTCCTATACATTGTATTAACCACCCAAGCTCTTGCTGTGTCCTCTTTTCATGGCCAGCAAGGAAATTTCCAATTGCCATCTGACTCCCTGGTATGGGTCAATGTTAGTGAGGTAGACCCTGAGAAGAAAAGAAGTAAGAAATGTATTGTCAGTTAGTTGGGTAAAGAGTTGGAAAGTATGAACAATGATTGTAGACAACTTCAGTAGCTCTCAGAGGAAATACTCTTTGACTTATTGCTAATTTTTTTTAACTCTGCATGTTGGACCAACTCTTTTTACCATTAGAATATGAGCATGCTTTAATCCTCTCTCTCTCAAAAAACAAAATGAAACCCCACTTTCCAAAAATACCACGTCCCTGAATTCCAAATAGTACTGTGGAAGCAAGCCATATGCCTGTTAACTTTATCCATTTAACTTGTTTTTGGGTTTTTTTTTTTTTTTTGACCTATTGTTTCTTGCTTGCATAGAGAAAAATCTTGTTTGAATTTCCCAGTAAGAGTTGAGTTATACTATACAGATCTAGGGAAAGGTTATTTGTCTAACTTTGTCCAAATTTAAATTTTAAAGACTTTAAAGCCACACTCCTTGATGAAGTATCAGAGGAGGGAGAGTCTCAGGGACAGGTTCACACCACAGGGTCCTGCAACCCCTTGTTATCAGAATAATCCCCTTCTCACCACCTTTGCCAATCTGCACACTCCCTCTCAGATTTTAACATTTGGAATCTTTCTGAGCAACTTAAGAAAACATAAGATCCAGAATTCCCAAACTATAGAAATAACCCAAATGGACAACTCTTTTTATATCCATAAACTTGGCCAGTGACACAATGACCTTGGCAACTTTGCAAAGTTTTACATGTAATGATTTAATGCTAGGCTGAGAGCTATCAGTACTTGTAATCAATACTGAAAGAATCCATATTGCCGAGAGCCAGCCCCAGCAACAGTTAGGGTCCGAGGGTGAGAGAAGGTGTCAGCGCTTTCGAAGTGAGGAGATCAAACTCAGAGATGGTGTAGGGATCTCCTGAAAACACTGTTCTCAGGGCTCTTTATTTGTAGAGAGTTACATGTTTTTTCAGGTGGAAACCATATGAACAAAGAATTTCTTTAAGTGATGAATCATCAATCTTGAGTGACAATAGTGATAATAGTGTTTTTAGAGGGTCCATGCAAAAACAAGATGTGCTCGTTATAACCTAATTTATTGAATGATTGATCACAGGCAGGCATGTTCTGAGCAACAGAGGGCTCCTGAAAACCCTTACCTCATCAGAATGTTTTACTATTCCCTAGCATAGGGAGGTGAATGAGTGGTCACACAAACAGGAGGTTGCAATATCTAAGCTATTTATGTTAGTAAAGGTTTTACTGAGTTTTAAAGTAAGTATGTTGTGCCCCCACAATCCTACAATTATTAAGCTTTGTAAGGATTGGCATGACTCTCCACGCCTTGGATGAGCGCTTGCCCAGGTGCATGTACCAGGGACACAAAGGACATATTGCCCTGGCCCACAGGGTACATTCAAGGGTACCTCCACCAAAGTTTTTGGCTGCTTGCAGCATGGCTGGGGGGGGGGGGTGGATCACGCCGCCCCCGACACCATGTGGTATAAAATTCAAAGTTCAAAAATTGAATAAGGTTGCATTTTATGGGCCTCCAAAGAAACTTGTGGATATAAGAATGCAAAGTGCTAAAGCCACCAATAGAAGTGATTACCATCCTTCCTTTGCTGTAAACATGAAAGTGAGAGGCAGCAAAGAACAACAAGTGAACACACTTTTCACATTTCTTGTGACAGCTATCCGGAATGGGCAGGGAAGAAAAATGTAGATAAGAAAATTAAAACCACAGTCTCCTAGGGGCCAACCACAGCCTTCTGATCCCAGTGTGATCTGGAGTTAGGAATGCAGGGGAGTTCTATAACAGTTTCTTCCACATGGTGAAGAGCTCTTATTTTTCGGCAACAGTGTCTCCCTGGAAGCTACACAGAATCCTCTTTGATTGTGATCAAAGCCATGCAGGCATGTCTGCGATATCTTAGCTTCAGAAAGCCAGGAAAATCAGAATGTTGAGAGTATATTAATAATTCCTAAGTACATTTTGAAGGTGAGTGGTACTTGTAAGAAAACTTCTACATTACCAAAAATGATTTGTTTCTGCCCTTCATGCTGTATACTTGGGGGAAAAAGTTAGCCTTAATGTTCCCATTATTAAGTTGCATGTCATGGTGGATATTGAACAATACAGTCATTTGGTCTACTCAAAATTTATGCAGCTGATCATACAGAGCCAGGGAGGAGTCAGTGATGGAAGTCTCCCAGATGTTCAGACATCTTAGTATGAATTAGTATATGGCATCTGACCAAAAAGAGTGTATTTTTTTAAAAAGGCAGCAAGCTAAATAAATAGGGGCGCCTGGGTGACTCAGTTGGTTAGGCGACTGCCTTTGGCTCAGGTCATGATCCCGGAGACCTGGGATCGAGCCCCGCATCGGGCTTCCTGCTCGATGGGAAGCCTGCTTCTCCCTTCCTCACTCCCACTGCTTGTGTTCCCTTCTCTAGCTGCTTTTCTCTGTCAAATAAATAAATAAAATCTTTAAAAAAAAAAAGGCAGCAAGCTAAATAAATAAATATATAAATGATATATGTGGAAGGGAAACATTTTAAAATCAGAAAACCTGCTTATTCATTACAACTATGCAATTTATTATTTGTATGAACTTCATTAAATTATTCAAATTCCCTGAGTCTCGATTCCTTATGTGTGTAATAAAGCCTAATCTGTATGGTTGTATTAAAGTTAAAAAAAGTTTGTGTATTTATGAAAAGTATAAATTTCTAGTTATTATATAAAGCACATAGGTGAATTGTGATGTCTTTATCACTCTTACTATTTATTTATACTTATTTATGCTTTTCATGAATATCAGTAGTGGAGGTAGTAGAAGGATATTAGTAGGAGTGGTTGTGGTGATCAGAATTATCAAATTATTTTTTAATGACGACATTTCATAAACAGTGAGGAATCAGGGTAGAGGAATTAACTGGGGAGAAGATAGAGACTTTCTGGTACAATTACAATATGTATGGTCATTCTTAGTATAATGGATAAACTAGTCATCCAGAGTATTTTTTTTATTCCTTTCTCCCTTCCTTTCTCTGCCTTTTTTTCCTTCCTTCCTTCCTTCCTTCCTTCCTTCCTTCCTTCCTTCCTTCCTTCCTTCCTTCCTTCCTCCTTTCCCCCCTCCCTTTCTCCCTTCCCTCCCTCCTTCCTTTCTTCTTTTCTTTCCTCTTATGCCCACTCTGCCATTAACAAACTCTAAATTTTGGTGCACTCTAAAGAAAAGGTAAGCCAACTACAGAGTGTTGGCATCACTCTGGAGCACAAGCTCTACATCAATAGTGACCTCAGGAGGCAACAGCTGGGAATGAAGGAAGTAGCTATTTTATCTGGATTTACAAAGAATTGAGGCTCATGTTGGGGAAATCAGCAGGAGTGTATAGACAAAATGTGCCACTAAGCTTGTCCTAAGCTATTTCTTGCTGAGGCAAATTTTTTTTCTAAACATAAGACTCTGGGCACTATGGTCCAAATTTTGCCTATTTTTCTGACCAGAGTCCATAGTGAGAGAACAGAAGGAGAATGACAGAAGCAAAAATTGGAGACTATGGAGAGCCAAAGTCATACAGATTCTCAGAAGGAAAAGAAAACGTTGTGTCAGTGATACAGATTTCAAAAAGGACCAATTTGGTAAGAAAGCTTTCTCTTAGTAGCCCACCCTAAACTCAGCCTTTTGCACATCCCCAGCCTTTATCCACATTTCTTTCATTCAGTAATCAGAAGCAAGATGGTAGAACTGGTCTTCCAGCTCACCTCTGTCAACTTGCCTCTAGATGCTACCCCTCAAGGCTGCTCCTAAGGCTAAAGGTTTACCAGAACTTTATCTCTGTCAGCTGGAGTAGGGAATAAGCATTTGTTATTATTGATGGTCCTGGGTCCCCAGAGAACTGTATGCCCTAGATGCCTTATTCCCTCCAGCCACAAGAAGTTCTTCCAATGCCTCCGTTTAACCTACCCTGTCAATCTGTGTTGCCCAAGAAGGATTTTACTACAATGAGTAGGAATCTCTGGATGTAACCTGCTAGGTATTGTGCATCTTGACTTTTACATAGGCGGTACCAATCTGACCAGTTAATTTAATGACCTTTCAATGAGCATTTGCCTTATGATTGCTTTCATTACTTCCCAAGTTTTCACTAAAGGAACTGGCTACCTTCTCTACTTGCTGGTAACACATTTACAGAATTGATGAAAAACATTTTATTTGCTTTCAAACATGGCAGGCATATGCTGTCTTCATTATAGAAAATTGGAATTAAAATGGTAAGGCAATGGGACGCCTGGGTGGCTCAGTTGGTTAAGCGACTGCCTTCGGCTCAGGTCATGATCCTGGAGACCCAGGATCGAGTCCCACATCGGGCTTCCTGCTCGGCGAGAAGCCTGCTTCTCCCTCTCTCACTCCCCCTGCTTGTGTTCCCTCTCTGGCTATGTTTCTCTCTGTCAAATAAATAAAATCTTTAAAAAAAATAAAATAAAATGGTAAGGCATTATAGAATTGTCAAGAGATAATAACTACCACAATTAGGGCTTTTCTAATAAATCCATCATGACTCCAGGATCTCTTTAGAGTTCAAGAAGATAACGATTTTTCTTGATCACAACATCTTGTTACATGGATTTTGTTTGTTCCAACCCAATTTCAGTTCTGTTAGCATCTTTCTTTGTATTCAAATGTCAATTCTGAACACTTTTTAAAATCCCTTTTCTGACTTTGTTTTCAGAAAGAATTTTCTTAGCTTCTCTTCCCATGCATTGATATATAATTGGATTTCAAGTACTGAGGATCCTGATCCAGAAATGTTCGGTTCTTCCCTAATAAATTAGATAATCTCATTGTAGTAGAATGTTTCTTGCAGGGACATTTGGTTCTATAATCCTCTTGATTTCTTTGGACTTTTAATTTTCTGTAAATTGTGATCTAGTAACTTCCATGATGGGGACGGGGCTACAGAAGGCTGTTACTTGGCTTTCATTAGCATATGTCTGAACTCTTGACCTGGAATCTTATCCTTTCCATAGCGTTTCCCATTTTGTCATTTCCACCCCCCCCCAATTTAACTCTTTTTTTATGAATAAAGAGCTTTATTTTGTTGAGGTAGATAATCAGGAAATTATACTTAACTCTTTGGCTATACACTATGAGCACAAAGACCTGTGAAAAATTTATTAAAGAGAAAGTTTCTTCCTTGTCTTGAAGAAGCTTACCATTTCTTGAAAGAGATAAAATTCTACAAAAAGAGCTTAACAATATTGTACAAAGCAAATTCAAAGAAAAAGTGCATATGTGTAATGCAACTATTGTTGAACGGTAACAGGAAAGAAAGTTTTTAAATAATTGGAAAAGGTGGGAGCCAAGGACTCTTCACAGAATGGTCAGACAAGTTCAGACTTGGTATGAGAGTTGGCTCTAGTTCCTACTTGGAGAGCTTGAAATATAGCATGCAGAAAATACTATTTTCTTGCTAGAGGGTAACATGCCAGAAGCAAGAGCTCTCTCTGTGGTGAGCGTGTATATGTGTTTTATGCATTTGAAAGCTATTTTCTTTCATTCATTCTTATTGGAAAAGAATATTGCCACAGAGTGTGAGCTAATAACAATTTCATAATATAAATTGTCTAGTTCAATGTAAGAAATATTAATTTCTCCATCAATAATAAAATATACTTTGATTAAAACAAACAAATTCCTCATCTGTATTACACAAATATGTAGGAGATAATTAATGGGAAGATTTTTTTCCTCTTAGGAAAATCAATTGTATACTTGGCTAGCTCAGCTCCCTGTCAAAAAGACGTCTTAACTCTCCATGCACAAAATGTCTTAGAGGCAAACAGTAGGCTCTTGATATGAAGAGTATGCTAGTATCAACATTAATCCCTTCATGGACTGTGGGCCAGCTTAGTGAAGGCCTCTGGTATAGAGGAACCTTTTATTACTGTCAGTTACCATAACATTGTCCCTACAAAACCACAGAGTATTTTACCAAGTGCCAAATAGCTTCAGGACAAGAAAGTGAAGTGGGAATAAAAAATATAAAACAAATCACTCACTCTGTTCTAGAGTATAAAAACATATGTTGATAGGCTGTTTCTTAAACAAATACCTTTAAAAGTAACTCCTTTATTTTACTAAACAAAATAGAATCTTTAATTTTGTATACAGGTGCGGAGAAGTTTTTAAGTGAATGGTATGAATAACTGGGGCAAAATTCTGTGTATTGCAGAAGAGATACAGATATGCATGATTGGGTAATTAGATAATTTGTTCACTTGTGTACAGATGAATATATAGTATTATGTTTGTTAAGCAAAATCCACCTGGATTTGGACATCTAAAAATCTAAATAAACCAAAAAGTGGGGTTCAGATCCTTCTTCTCAAGGAGGAAAAACCCTTCAAAGTCAAACACACTTTGCAGAGTAAAACTGACTTATTCCCACAACTGTAGGATGCAGATAAATCTTGGGTATTCAGAACCTGTCCTTGATATGGTGACATCTCTATGTGCAAAATTGTTTACATAGTAAAATATGCTGAATAAACCATGTCTCCTACGTAGTAAGATATCAACCAGTCATGCAAACAGATTAAAGATCTTAGAAATGGACTTTATTTATATGAGTTAGTCCATATTAATAAATTGAAACAGAGAGGTACCTAGTACCAAAACCAGAAAAGTCCAAGCTAACTGATGTGTGGTTTTGTCATATCCCTACACAGAGATGATCAGGCATCAACATCAGGCTTACTAAGAGAGACTGAGGTTCTATCTAGGAGACCATGATCATGGAAGAAAAAGCTCAACTTTCTACAGAAAATGTATATCAAATAAACCTTAGAACCAAGCAGGCAAGGTTTCAAATCTTGGTTCCTACTGTTTGGTCTAGTTACACAATCTCAGATCATAGAACCACGTGTGTTCCCATAATTCCAATACTGTAGGTTTTCTCTGAGTAAATACAAAAACATGTCTGACCCAGAGTCATGTGATAGTCAGTTTTATATGTCAAGTTGGCTATGTTGTAGTACTCAGTTATTCAATCATATACTAATTTAGGTGTTGCTATGAAGGTATTTTGTAGACATGTACACATTTACTATCATTGATTTAAGTAAAGGAAATTATCTTCCATAACCTGCATGGAGCCTGACTCAATCAGTTGAAAAAATTTAAGAGAAAACTGAGGTTTCCCTAAGGAAGCAGAAATTCTGTCTGTATACCACAGTGCCAGTTCCTGCTTCAGAGTTTCCATCCCAAGTTTCTCTCTCTTTCTCTCTCTCTCTCTCATCTCTCACCTATATTATGTTTCTTCCATTGAACCCTGACTGATACAAGTAGGAACCTCCAGATTTTATTTCTTATAATTAAAATATGAGGATATGTATTTGAATACATAAATTCTGTATTTCTATCACACTATAATGGTTGATAAAAATAACTGTTTTCTGTTTCCCTTACTTTCAGATCACCTTACTATATTAAACTCAAGGAGAAAGGAACTCTTCCTTGAAGTCATCTCCAAGACGTTTTCAGTTAGTGCATTGTTAACATGGATTGCCCTCTTTGAGGAATAATTGTCATACAGCAGCCCTGCTTTAAGGGGATCAAGAGCAAGGAAGTTTGATTTTCTTGACTGAGAAGGGGAAAGGGGAATTCAAGTAGCAAGAATATTAGCATCCACGCCAACATGGAAGACCATTTACCATGTGCCAGGCACAATTCTTAATAGTTGGCAAACAGACATTCACTTACAGGAGATAATTACCCCTATCATTACTGTGTTCTAGTTGGGGGTAGGGTTTGGGAGCACAAAGTTTAATTATTTATCCTGGTATGTGGCAGAGCCACAGAGGTCATGGCAAGAACACTGCTCTACAGAGCAACAAGGCTGTAGAGTAGAATCCTCACTTGCAGCATCTCCTTATGTGGAAAAATGGGAGAGAGGCAGGCTGCCTGGGCAGAAAAGCACAAGCCTATAAAGTGTGGAATGTCCACAGATGGCTTCTGTGTGGAAGGAGAACTAAAGAAGAGAAAGCAAAGAAACAGGGCAAGCCAAAGCGGAGAAATGCTGAGAACAGAAGAGCTCTGCAATGTATCAGCATGAGACCCTGTCTTGGTCTTTTCTGGTCTCTAGAATGTAGCTCAGTGCTAGAAAGTAGTATGTACTCAGGCGCAGCTGGATAACTCTTTCAGTTAAAGTCTGACTCTTGACTTCAGCTCAATGATTTGAAACCTCATGATTTCAAGGTTGTGAGATTTAGCCCCCTGTCGGGCTCTGTGATTTGAACCTCATGATCTCAAGGTTGTGAGATTGAGCCCCCGTCGAGCTCTGTGATCAGTGAGGAGTCTGAAGATTCTCTCCTTCTGCTCCTTCTTTCACTCTCTCTCTCAAATAAATAATAAACTTAAAAAAAAGTAGTATATGTTCAAAATCCCTGTCATGAATTGAGTAGAAAGGTCAAGACATCACTTTACCAAGAACTGGCATAGAAGAGAAATACAAAACAAATCTTCACCAACTGTTTGATTGAGGCCATGGTTATTTATGGTTTTCTGATCTGTAAAAACCTCTTAAAGATCTAGAGACATTTTTGAGCTTTTTAAGTAGAAGTCTCACAAAACATTTAAGGAGAATCTGATTATGGAAATGAGATATTTGAAATAAATGAAAAGATTTGATCATATTTGTCTCTTCACTTTGCCACCTGAAATCCAACCCAGTGACTCAAATATACACCTTCCAGGGACAGCTCTTATATCATGAAACAGTTCTGAGTCCAATTCTCACCATAGAAATTGTTTAAAAATAAATAAATAAAAATAAATAAATAAATAAATAAATAAATAAAATACATTAAAAAAAGAAATTGTTTTAATTGGTAAATTTCTGCAGAGAACGGGAACTGAAACGTCAGGGTGGAAGCTGTCCTTTAATTTCTCAGATTAACTGTTTTGGTAAACCACATTAACTCTTATAACACAGTGCTGATATTATGATGGTTAAACTTAGGATGAAATTGTATCAGTTAACCAAACTGTCCTACTTCTGTGAATATAAGATGGTTGTTTTTTTAAATCTGCCAGTTTGATGAACACAATTTCTTAAATATAGAAAATTTGAAACATAAACATTCACTGCCTCTATGACACTGATTATTTTTTTCTAACAGATTCTTATTTAAAAAAAATTGTTGGCATGAAAATAGCATATTTTTTTTTCTTAAGTTCTTGCTCAAAGGAGTCAATCAACAAAAAATGTATTGAGTATCTCCTATGTAATCATTTTTTCTTTCAGAGGATTTAACTTTGACCAGGCTTGGCTCTGGTGACATTAAGGGTGGATAGTTCTTTGTTGAGGAGGTGGTCCTGGGTTTTTGAATATTTAGCAGCATTCCTAATCTCTACCCATTAATGTCAAGACCATGCTTTCCCAAGTTGTCACCATTAAAAATGTCTTTAGACATCACCATATATATCTCTAAGGTGGAAAAAAATGAAAGCAACGATAATAACAACAAAAACAAAAAACTCCCAATTGAGAATCATGGCTTTAAATTCATGAAATAGACAGTATGTCAGTGTAAACTATCTGTGACAAACATTCCCAGTTCTTAGTGGTTTGAGATCATAAAAATTTACTCATTTTTTCTCTTTTCAGAGTACTATAGGGTCAATATGTTGGCAAAAGGGGACATGTTCCAGGTTAGGGACTTCTATCTTCCAGTTGCTGAGACCACATTCCTCCTGGCCAGAATTTAATCCTGAGGCCCTACCTAAGTGCCACAAAGGCTGGGGAATATTAGTCAAGTTTCATGCCAAAGCAGGAAAGGAAAAAGTTTGGATGAATAAAAGGCAGTCTCTGCCAGACAGATTATAATAAAATAGAGCCAGACAGATCAACATGATGGCTTTAGAAAGGATCCTCACAAGACATCATTAAAATGGCTTGTTTCCAATCAAGGAAGCCAACATTTGCTTATATGGTGCTCAAGCATCACAAAAAAATATGAATGGGCAGCCCGAAAGGCAGAGCCTCTGCTATGGTCATTAGTGGGGATTTAGAGGAACACTGGAGACTCTTCTAGCCCAATGTTCTCTTTGGATCATTCAAGCTCATCTCAGATCTATCAGAGTTGTAACAAAAGTGGTGCCTCTGATCTGCTATCTCTGGTTTCACACGAAACTCAGGGAAATAACTGGGAAACAAGAACAAAATAAACTCGTGGTTCTCCTTCTTCTTTTTTAAAAAAATAATTTATTTTATTTTTTCAGCATTCCAAGATTCACTGTTTATGCACCAAAGCCAGTGCTCCATGCAACATGTGCCCTCGTTAATACCCACCACCAGGCTCACCTACCCTCCACCCATCTCCTTTCCAAAACCCTCAGTTTGTTTCTCAGACTCCACAATCTCTCATGCTTCATTTCCCTCTTTGATTTATCCCAATTCACATTTCCTTTCCTTCTCCTAATGTCCTCCATATTGTTCTAATTTAGGAAAGTCAGGTAGGATGGCTGACTTCACCTAGGGAAGGTGGTGAATGAGACTAGATTCAGATTCAGATACTAGTTTCAGAAGCAACCCTCCATGAGACCTTCAGATACCTTCTTAAGTTAAAAACAGCTTCTTTTTTTTTTTTTTTTTGGTAAAAGGATAATTCTATGTTTTCAAGATTATTCTTAAGCTTGGTTGAACAAATGAGTAAAAAAAAACATCTAGTCAATATAGTACCTGGCACATCACTTTTTACAATTTGATTCTTGCTTCCTTGAAATAATGGTTATACTACCCACAGGTTGACACACAACACACAGGTATTATCAAAATGAGAAAGGAGCAGAGGGAAACCAGAATCAGGAACCAGAACAAAGGAAGTGAGTAGAAACAGACTTGGAAGACTTCAGCACAGCTTACTTGAGAGCTATAGAATATCCAGCTTAATTGTGAGTACAATGCTTTTTTTTTGAGAGAGTGAGAGGTAGTGTGAGCACACATGTACATGCAAGAGTTAGGTGGTTGAGGGAAGGGTAGAGAGAGAGAGAATTTTAAGCAGGTTCCATATCTAGCACAAAGCCACATGCTAGGGTATATCTCAGGACCAGGAATCAGATGCTTAACCAACTGAGACACCCAGGTGTCCCAAGTAGGATGCATTCTTAAAGTCAGAGAAAGAATAATCACATTAGCTTTATCTGGATTATCTTTGGTTTCTTCACTATATGGTGTTTCTGGTCCCTCCATTGTATATCCCTATTTCCCCCAAAAAGGCAAGGAGTATTAAGATGCTAAGATTGGTTTGTCCTGGACTATGTAAACAAGCACATTCTCTTCATTGAATTTTCTAATTCTGAATAGCCCCAAAGCAAAAGTTTTCACAATTGTTCAAATCTTTTCATAATGATAGTAATAAAGAGTGCTACCATTTATTTGGGGGTCTACAATAACTTTTATCATGTGTCCATTACAGTTTTTATGGCTCTTCATGAGAAGGATTTGTCTGTTTAGAGGTGTGGAGTCCTAGACCTAAAGAGATTAAGTGACTGGTCCAAGGCCAGGTTCCTGTGATTTCAATCCCGTTTTCTGATGTAAAAGCCTGCCTTTCTTTCTCCCTAAAGGGTTTCCTGCCTATTCTAGGGCATGAGCAGTGTTGCTTAAGGTCTGACTTTGCTTGGGTGCACCTTTTTTTCACCTCCAACATGTTCATGTCCATGGTCTTGATGTCAGATTACACGTCCTAGAAACCCTCACTGATGGAGCAAGATGGCAAGGGAGTATATTACAAGGTAGCCATTCTTTGGGAGGCTTAATTGCAACCCGACATGCTCCCTAAAGTTTAAGCCATGAGAGCATCAGGCTTTTAAATAAGAGATGATGGGTATTTTCAGCAACTTAAATACAAGTGAACTTGGGAGATAGAGAGGAGTTATTTGGAGTCTGACAATGTCTTAGAACTTTCCCGTTTCAGCATTAATGGTGGCACATAATCAAATTAGCCTTTAAGAGCAATCAGCACTCCATGGGGTGGCACCATAGTGTATGAGGTGCTTCAGAGATTTAATTCTCCCCAACAGCTTCCCACAATAAAATAGTTACTGAATTTGAAAGTCATTGGGAGTAATTCCAGTAGGCCTTGTTTATTCACCATCTTGCAGAGGCTTCTCAAAAGCTAGTGGCTACATTCTCTGCATTTAAAGTTGTGGATATGAGTGCAGATAGAAAACTGTACATCTGCCAGTGATTCACACTTCATACAACCTCAAGATTCAAATTTCTTTTGAAAGGACTTTTAGTAATTCAGATAGAGAAGCATCCCAGATTTCAAGTGAATATGTTTGGAAAATGCAAAGGAGGAGATTCCACGATTTCATGGACTTACTGCTTTAATTTAGCAATATTCACCCTTCCCCTATAGCTGTTGTAAGACATCTGGTGATGACAAGGACAATGCCATGTCTTGGGGAATCTACTACACCTTGAGTGAGGTGATGAGAGCAATTCCATAGTGAGCTCTGTGACTTGCCCAACTTGTCAGAAACTTGCCCTTTCTCCATAAGCTCATTGTCAAGCTAATCTGTTTCCCTTGGAGCCAAAAACCCTTGCTGGCCACACTCATTTGGCCCTTCCACTAGCTTCTTATCCATCATGTTTGTACTTAATTCATGCTCTGACTTGGGCTTCCAACCCAGAACCCAGGTTCCCAGACCTATAAGAGCTTTCAGCATTTTTTTCCATCCCAACCTGCTAGAAAGAAAAGACTATAGCCCCTTTACAGGAGGCTTCCAGAAGAGGAAAGTAGATGTAATGAAATACTGTTTATCTCTTCCAGGTACTAAAACAAGACCTGCCATTTAGCCTTGGTAAAGATTTAATTAATATGTTGAGAAAAATTATCAAATATGATTGTATTGCATAACTTTACATGAGAAAACCAAACCTGAAATCAAAGCAAAACAAAACAAAACTATATAATAAGGTAATATTCATTTCTCAAAAGGATTCACTATTGACATCTTCAATTAAGCCTTTCAAGTTGGATTCCATTCATGCCTTGACAGAGAGACTTTTCAGAGTGTCACTTACATGAAATAAAGTAAAACTATGCCTTTCAACATTTTTCCATATGGAAAATTTTGAAATATGGAGACTTTTTTTTTTCAGCTGTTCTGAGGTTTCTCCAGGTAATGTTCTATCCTAGTCAAGGGGACATGGTTAAACAGATATTCTGTTTTGGGAAATGATAAACCTAAATTAATCTAAACATGAATCTTCATATCTTTCTAAGAAGCCATCATCATTGTAAGGTGTCCCTGTGCATAACATTCTGGGATTACCTGAAAGGCTAATTTAAAAGAAAAATCAGACATGTACCAGAGTTAATTTAAAAAACCTTTATTTTCATTTTTCAATTATGAATTTATCATAAAGGAAACAATGGGTCCACTGTTTCATTCTACAAATTTCCAGGAACTACTTTTGAAGGTAAGTAGGTCACTTATGGGTTATCAATCCTAGTTTCTATTATTATAGCTATTTAGGTAATAATTGCTATTCTAATTCCACTAGAACTCCAACTATGCTGAGAAAAAAATGAATGACTTTTTAGGGGCACTTATATATGTATTTCTTTAATTATGTAGGAGACAAGAAGACAGTAAGTCTGCTTTTACTTATTTTCAACAACTTCTGTGCAAGAATTTGAGAATGCCAATGCTAGGAAGACAGGACCACCTGCATTCAAATTTGGAGCCTCCACAAATTCACCTGTAGACTGCATAGTCTTGCTTTTCTCACAGAACCAGCCAGCCCCAATTTTCCTTCTGTCACTTGATTTCATGTCAAGATGGATAAAACCCTGTCAATATATTCAGTGTCCTATCTGACGTGTGAATACTTGATGTGTCATGTGAATAGCTGAGATGATCTTCTGAAGCTCTAAAATTCTGATTAATAAGGAAAAGATAGAAGGTCCAAGTCTTCTTGCATTTCCCTCAAGTTTCTATCTGCTAAAAGACTTGAATTGCATCTTAGGGTATTTAGTGATTTGCAGGGGTCTGGGGTGGGTGTGGAATTTGTATTAGAGCTTACTCATGGCCTGTCTTTGTATTTTTGTCTTGTCTTTTCTCTTGTCCTAGAAGTGTCAGAGCCAGCCAGGGTAAATTGAGTGTGATAGTGGACATTCTGCTATTGCTGAAAATTAATTTACATAATTAAGATTCCAAACCCCCAAACCAAGGAAAGATAAGGAGACCAGAACAGGGGCCATGCTGGACTCAAGCCTTCAATGACAGTGAAAACATGACCTTAGAATCAATATCTGCTGCTAATACAGTTGAATACATGAAACTTATATTCTTATGAATAAGATATGCACAATTTGATTTAAATTTAATTTCTGGCAGTTGCTAGTTTTCAGTTTGGAATACTCCATCACTGTGGAAGCTGCCAATTTGGAGAGGGATATTCCAGAACTTATGTATTTCCTGAATTCTTTGAAGGTGCCAAATAAAATGTTAGTTAAATGAATACATGAGTTCGTTTTCCAAGGAAGACATCGATTACTTTCAAATTCTTCTGTTCTTTTAAACAGATGTGTGCACATTCAAAGTATAACTGGGAAGGAGAAAGAATGGAGAGAAATATGGAGCAGGCAGTGGCTCAGCCAGAGATGCTTGAGAGGACCATGGAGGGCATCTGGGAACTGGGAGAAAGAGATATCCAGGCTTCCTATCTTTCCGCAGATTGGCAGAATGAGGATGAAAACGCTAAGATTAAGTACTGCTTTCTAGCTTAAAAACATCAGAGAGTGGACTTCAGAAGCCTTTATTTATTTCCTCCCCTTTCCTGACCAGTACCACAGGAGCCCAGGGACTTGGTAGGTGAGTATCATACTAATTTAATGCAGCTGCAGGGCCTCTCTCCAGGCAGTTAATTAATATTAGTTAGTAGTGTTAGTGTACCCACAGCCATAAAGAAAACGATTTCCCTATTGCGAAGTCATCTAATATTGTGTATCAGCTCCGACTGTCTTATTTCCCCTGAATGTCATTCAAAGGGAATACCACCAAAAAGAGCTAATTAACTTTTATAGAAATGACTTTTAAATCCAAAATTTGATGCCCACATTTCCTAAGTGAGATCAATATTGAATACTGTCCCCCCGCCCCCGCCAAAAAAAAAATGAGGCTAGCTTATTTCCTCATGAGTAAGTAGCCTTATCATAAAGGTCTTAAGGTTATTGATTTCTGGATTTCCCCAGTAGCTCAAACCAGGAAAACACCTGCCCTTCGGGAAAGCGTCAATATTAAAGACATTATAAACTCACTTTTTGATAGTTTGGACACAAAAATTAAATTCATTCTGCACTTGCATATAAATTTCAATAGATTAAATAATGGAATTTTACTAAGAGATACTAAAATTGTGGATTCAGAAAATCCAAGGATTTCTGTCTTCATATCCCAGACTATGTATAAAATAGTTCCAAGCTCTTTGAGATATTTTATACTTGATTCCTGGCTTTACGATATAAAGCTAATAGGTTGAAATAAAATAGTATTTCAAATGGGGAAAGTAGTATTGACGTATATTTCTTTAGAAGACCATGACCTCTGTGCATGTGTCTCCCCTCTAAAGACCCCTGCCTGTGGCAAATGCACATACTTTTGGAAGAAGAGAGGAATATTCTGAAGTAGTGCCAAAAAGTCAAGACCTTTATTTATTTTTAAGTTATTTGAACACCTTACATGTACTGTACTAGAGCTGTAGCATTTTCCCCTCTACCTTTATTTTATAATAAAGTCTAACATATATCTTTCTTGGCTTGCTTTTGGGAGTAGAGATTACACTTTCAGGTACCAGGGACATCTCACTTCTCCATCACGCCATTTCCTTCCAATCTTTCTTTTCTAATTTTCCCACCTTGAGAGGTCTCTTCGCTATCTCATACCCTAATAGATTACTCAGTGCTCTGTAGACATGGTCACAGATAGATTTAAGCTTTCACAGTTCTCCTTTCTATTATTCAACTTTAAATTCTATAAAGTTCCTCTCTTTCCAACTCTAAATTGGCTTTTTAAGATCACATTTCCCAGTTGTCACTGAAAGACCCTTCAGAGGAAAAAACAAAAAAGATGCTCTCTGGCTGGGCCCTGGACCACCATCTGCCTGGGATCAGTAAATTGTTCCCTGAATGGGAACTAAGCCAGAGAGGGACTGAAAGGTAAGAATCTTGTTGGCAAATAGAACAAACTGGGATCACAACACTACACAGTCTGTAGACTATATATATATATATATTTTTTTTAGACTATATATATGTATATATATATATATATAGTCTTCCCCCTCAATTCCTGGCACAGACTCCAAATCCCTTATAATTTCTCAAGTGGTAGAGGTCCTAGGGAGATTTTTGTTATATTTGGTCTCAATCCCTGTTATAAGGCTTTCTAAGTAAATCTCTGGAGTGATAAGAATGCCTTTCTGTATGTGAATGAGGTGATTGGTGCCTGGGGTCTCCTAGATAGCTTCAGGGTGGTGGCCAGAAACACCAACCATGTGATTAAAGGGTTAATTTCAGCCCCACCCTGAAATCTGGGAGGAGAGAGATGAAGATTGATTTAGTCAGTCATGCCTACGTAATGGAACTTAAAACCCCTAAATAGGGGCGCCTGGGTGGCTCAGTTGGTTAAGCGACTGCCTTCAGCTCAGGTCATGATCCTGGAGACCTGGGATCCAGCCCCACATCGGGCTCCCTGCCCCGGCGGGAAGCCTGCTTCTCCCTCTCTCACTCCCCCTGCTTGTGTTCCCTCTCTAGCTGTGTTTCTCACTGTCAAATAAATAAAATCTTAAAAAAAAAAAAAAAAAAACCTAAATAAAGGGATTGGTGAACACATCCGGATGCAGGGAGGATGGTGCATCTGAGAAGGTCCTGGAAGCCTATGCGTCTTCCCTCAAATCTGGTCCTATTCATTTCTTCCATTTGGCTGTTCATGCAGTGTATCCTTCATGATAAACTGGTAATAGTAAGCAAAGCACTTTCCTTAGTTATGTAAACTATTCTAGCAAATTATCGAACCTGCGAGGGGGCTGCTCAAACATCCAATTTATAGCCGTTTGGTCAGAAGTAAGAGGCTGGGATCAGTGATAGTTCTCTCAAGTGGGGGCAGCCTTGCAGGACTGAGCCATTAACCTGGAGGACCCGTGCTAACTCGAAGTAGGTAGTGCCAGAAGAGAATTGAATTGTAGGATACCCAGTTGGTATCCAGAGAGTTGGAGAATAGGTTGGTGTGGAACTCCGCCGCCCCCCTCCCCACACATTTGGTGTCAGAGGTGTTGTGAGTAAAAACCATTGAGCTTGTATACACGTGTGAGCGAGGAGCAAGAGCTTAGCCACCTCCCCTCAATACTCCTTTGCTGCTGTTCTTGTTGGTCTAAATATTGTCTAAGAATATTGTTTTTTAGGGAACTCAGTATGCTCATGGCATATCATATATCCAGACACAGGCCTTAAAATCTTTCCAAGAAGGATGTTATTAACATAAAACAATGATTCTCAGTTGGGGGTGATTTTGTTCCCTGGGGCATATTTTGCCATGTCTGGAGGTATTTATTATTGGTTGGGTGGGTGCTTCTGGCAACCAGTAGGTAGGAACCAGGGACGCTGCTCCGCATCCCGCAATGCCCATGACAATCTCCACGACTGCAGGAACGATCTGGCCCCAAATAGTGTTGACATTGAGAAATCACAACACAGAGGTTGGACTTTGATCTCCTAAAGCCAGAAATTACACAAGACCTGGTAGAGAGGCATGCAAAGAAAGCTGTTGCAAACACCATGGTTTAGATTTTATTTTACTGACAAAATCAAAACTAGAAGTTCATCAAGCACTTAAGACAAACTAACATCGTTACAGTAAATAGCTACCGATTTCTAAATATTCTTTTTTTGCACATGAAGACAGCTGTCCATGAGCATGGTACTATATGCTTCATTCAGCATAGAGACTACTCTGAAAACTTGTCCCTGTAAGAGAAAAAGATAAAATGAAGTTTATCTTATCCCCAAGGGAAGCATGTGCTTTGAAAATAGGCTCTTTGAAAATGGCTTTTCCCCTCTTCTAAATCTTCTTGAGGCTACAGCACAGAGTATTTTCTTGGAAGTTGCTTCCATCTGTCTCTTTTTATGCAACAAGCTCCTCAAATGCATGACAAGCTACATCACTGCATTGTTTCCCAAAGACTGAGGATTCTGAGGTTTTAACTGGTTTAACAGCAAAAACTGGTTTAACAGGAGGACACTTTGCAGGGTTAAGCTTCTCATAGCCCTTTCTTGGACCCACCTAATTATAGAACTCTCCAAGGTAGCTGGATAGTACTTTTTGCTCAGTGCACCTGTATGACACTTATCTACATTATCCATGGGAGGCATAGAATTCAGCAAGCAGAAAAGGGAGGAAGAAAATTAAAGTATTATAAACTGTATTAGAGCCACAAAACCACTGAGTATTAATGAATCATAAAATTTGGGGAAATGGTCAAAAAAAGGATGGAATAGTATAGTTTTGTTGCTTTTTTAAAAAAGATTGTATTTATTTATTTGACAGAGAGAAACACAGTTAGAGAGGGAACACAAGCAGGGGGAGTGAGAGAAGGAGAAGCAGGCTTCCAGCCAAGCAGGGAGCCAGATGCCTGGCTTGATTCTGGGACTCTGGGATCATGACCTGAGCCAAAGGCAGATGCTTAATGACTGAGTCACCCACGTGCCCCAGGAATAATATGTTTGGTTTTTTTAAAATATTCTGTAATTCTCGTTCTTGTTCTGGATGTCAATTGTGGTAAAACAGGATTTTTATCTATATACTATAGCATCTTAATGTAATATGCGGTGATAATGGAGTTCTTTTGAAACATTTTCCACTCAAATTAACCTAGATGGCAATTGGTTCATTCCTACATAGCTTCTAGTGCCATTAGGAGAATATAGGCTCCCTGCATATGGAACTTGGAGTAACCTTCACAGAAAAAGAGTCCATTCAGGAGAAATGTACCTTTCTCAATTCTGAATAAAAAAATCTCTTATGAATTATAATATTTTAAAATACAGGCTCTGGGCATTGTGAGAAGAAGAACTTTATTCATATATTTATTTCTCTAAAGCAGCAAAGTCTCAAGCAATATTTGGAGAACAGTTTGAGAGGTCTCAAAAGGCTCCTGTGCTTCAACTTTTAATTGGGTGGTGGCAGAGGCAATTCAAGCAAGCTTGCCTTTGAGTCAGATGTTTCTATTCTACTCTTTCTTTTTTGTTCTAGTTATTGTTTCCTCCATTGAAATTCTTGTGTTGTGTGTGTGTGTGTGTGTGTGTGTGTATGTAATGGAAAGACCCTAAGAGAAAGAATATTTGCATTTTACTTCCATGGCTTGCTTTTTAAGATTCACTTCAGTTAAAATTATTCTTAAACTTCTCTTAGAGAAAATTGTTTTATGGTGCTGGCAACTGGGACCAGCTACCACTCTTCTGTGCCAGAGGTGAGGGTAAAGAAAGGATAGAAAATCCTCCTGCATGAAAGGTACTTTGAGGTGCTTATACTTGAGAGGTGGTAAATGAGAGTTTTAGATTGGATGACTTCTTATGGGGAAGATGTTCATGAAGGTAAGAGATGTAGGTGCTAATTCTGGGTATGTCAAAAGGTGCATGGCTTTGAAAAAGTCATTTGGAAGTCAGTTGTTTCCATCTCTGGAACTGGAATAATATAATCTGATACCAAGAGCCTTAGACTTCAAGGATTCTCTTGAATCAAGGCTTGAGTGCAGGTAGTTTAGTTGGGATTGTGATTTGGGGGAGTAGTAAGTATATGACAAGAGAATAAAATAAGAAAGGAGGAAAAGGCAGTAGGATGCATGATGGAGTTGGCCAGCACAATGGTTAATTGGCATTTGACTCTGGGATCCTCTGAAAGCCTTCTGGATAGTATTTCAGAACTGTCCCCCCAGGAGATGAAAGGGAGAAACATGATTTATTGTTATCTGTCTCCATCAATTAAGACTGGTAGTGGGTGTGGATATCCCTCCATTATTGGGTTGCATGAGCATGAGTAGCAGGGTGAATGCATCCTGAATTCCAAGTTGCATATTAGGGAAACCCAAGAAAGAAATGAGAGATGTCTGGCATAGGCTAAGCTGAGGATTGTCTGGTTGCCCATCTCTATGCTCTGAAACCAGATTAGATCACTCTAACTCCTGTACATACCCATTCTGTCTTCATCTCTGACTTCACTCATGCAATTTTCCTGATGTGTCTTCTGCTTTGACTAAAGAATTCCTAATCTATTATTCAAGCCCAAGTCAAATATAGCTTCTCCACAGAAACATTCTTAAAGGTAGTAAACAACCGTGCTTACCTCATCTTGTCATTGTGAGAATTAAATGAGAAAACAAGTGTCAAGCTCTTAGAACATCCTCGGGCATAAAGCTAGCAATCAATCAATTATCATGGCTCTTGTAGAGTTATTTATCTCTGTGATTATTATGTCTGTGAGATTATTAAACACAACAGGGCAGAATCTCTGTTTTAATCATTTGTAAATGTCTCATAAAGTAACTGGTCACTAGCAGATGTTTCTTAAGGGTTGAATTATGTCACTCACAAAAAGACATGTTGAAGTCCTAACACCCAGTACTGAAAATGTGACCTTATTGGGAAATAGGGCCTTTACAGAGTTAATCAAGTTGGAAGGAGATCATTAGGGTGGGCCCTAATCCAGTATGACTGGTGTCATTAAAAAAATGAGAAATTTGAACCGAGAGACAGACATTCACGGGGGAAAGATTATATAAAGACACAAGGAGAAGGCCACAGCAAACCAAAGAATGACTGAGGTTACCAGAAGCTGGGACAAAGGCCTGGAGTAGATTCTCCTTCCTAGGTTTCAGAAAGAAGCAACTCTGCTGATTCTGGATTTCAGATTTCAAGACTCCAGAACTGATATAATCAATTTCTGTAATTTTTGAGCCACCCAGTTTGTGGCTGTTATAGCAGCCCCAGGACACAAATATGGCACTTAAGGAATCTTTGAACTAATTTGGATGTATAGGTGGATGGCTAAGATCTGAGTACAATTTTGTTTTTATAGAGGTTCATCCTCCTACATATCTTTTAAGATCCAGATAAATTCCCATAAGTTCTATAGTTCTTCCTTGATCTTTTGAAGCAGATAGAGTTCTCCTTTCAGAAAATATATAGTTCTTCTTTTTTAAAATTTATTTTGTTATGTTCAGTTTGCCACTATATAGTACATCATTAGTTTTTGATATAGTGTTCAATGATTCATTAGTTGCATGTAACACCAAGTGCTCATCACAACATATGTCCTCCTCAATGCCCATAACCTCTTCTTTCACTTGATACTAACACTACTTTTTGATTTTCTCGAATGGCTTAGTAACTCTTTTTAAATTTATGGTCCAAGTTTATAAGTCCTTGTACTGAACTGGAAACATGCTCTGTTACCTACAGTGCTCAGCTTCACCTAGGGGACTTACTAAGTGTTCTGAGTGTGAATTAGTGCCCAAATCTGCTTCTCTAATGGTGTTCGTGTCTGAGTCTGAGGCTCTGATCTCTTGTTTAGCATTTCCAACATCCACGTGATGAAGTGAAGCCTCTAACAATAACCCTTCCAACACTTGTTGGAAATAATCATACTGAGTCTAGATATGCAACTGACCACAGGGGCAGTTGGCCCGCAGGGAGACATACCTACCACTTAAGCACACACTCCCATAGCCCACAAAAGGATTTCTTTAAACAACTTGACTCAAATCTAATTGGTTCATAGCTGTTGTGCAAACAGATTAGTACTTTTAGTACCTTTATTACCTTCTTGTCCCAACTTGCTCCATTTAAGGACAACTAACATAAATATCTTATTTGTATTTTTTCATGGCTCACGCAGATACTGTTTTTGGCACAATTGTCTCAAAATGCTCTCATGAGAATTTCATGTAAGCAAAATACTTTTAGGCCCAAGTCCTCATAGAGGTTGATGCAAAATTGAATAATTAATATCACCGTATTCCAGCATAAAACAGAAAACAGTTATTTTCTTTTTAATAAGTCTTCTAAATTAGTAAGTGGGATGGGTCAGGAGGGAATTACTGACAGCAAAGGGTAAAAATGATGTAATGAATATGGATGTATTAGAAAAATTTAATTAAAAATGGTTTCATATTATAATTTGTTCTGATATTTTATTAACATGTTTTCATGTGTAACTATAAAAATAAGCATATGATCCTGCTGTTTTTAATCATTCGAGATTTATTCTGGCAAAGTGCTTAAATTAAAAACAATGCCAACATTTTCTTTTACTTGAATTAGCATAGCTCCCGCAGTGCTTAAAAAAGCCCCAAAACTGGGGCGCCTGGGTGGCTCAGTTGGTTAAGCGACTGCCTTCGGCTCAGGTCATCATCTCGGAGACCTCGGATCGAGCCCCACATCGGGCTCCCCGCTTGGCGGGAAGCCCGCTTCTCCCTCTCTCACTCACCCTTCTTGTGTTCCCTCTCTCAGCTGTGTTTCTCTCTGTCAAATAAATAAATAAATCTTTAAAAAAAAAAAAAGCCCAAAACTCATACTATGCCATTCTATGCCATTCTCCCATTCTCTCATTCAGCTTCTCACAGAGAATTTCATACATATATTTGGTAAAGTATGCAGGGAGACATACCTACCACTTAAGCACACACTCCCATAGCTTATTATACATAAATACAAGGACCCCCCCATATCTAATAGAATGAAACATATGAAATATAAGACTTTTGGAGGTAAAAGAGTCTATTAAGGGACTGATTATATTTACTATTATTTTATTTGGTGGTGGTTGACTTTTGTTGCAAGATTAGCCAGGTGTGTTGTCACCACACTCTTGAATTTAGGACCAGCTGAGATCTTGGTTAAAGCAGAGGGCATACTGGCCAGTGAAGTGACATTAATGGGCTTTCATTTTTCCTTCCTTTTTTTTTTTTTTTAAGATTTTATTTATTTGACAGAGAGAAACACAGCCAGAGAGGGAACACAAGCAGAGGGAGTGAGAGAGGGAGAAGCAGGCTTCCCGCCGAGCAGGGAGCCCGATGTGGGACTCGATCCCGGGTCTCCAGGATCATGACCTGAGCTGAAGGCAGTCACTTAACCAACTGAGCCACTCAGGTGTCCCTCATTTTTCCTTCTTTAACAAATGAACTCTAGGAATGGTTGGTACCTAACTCACAGGGAAATGGGTTCATATACCTGCAGTCACACTGCTGTGAGAATGCTGATCTGCTGGGTAAACAAATCCAAGCCAGAACAAGCAGGACTTCACTGAGGAGTAAATGACATCTCCTTGATGAGAATCATACCATGTGCCATCAACTAATAAACAGCCTTTGGCCCTACAGTAGTTAAAACATCAAAATGCTTCCATGCTAGGTGGTGAATAGTTGCTGCCTTGAACCCCTGGGATCTCCCTCCCATCCCTCCATTGCTACTCTAGCCTCCCTGGGAAACTGTGGGATCATTTATATTCTTATATTCTAGTTAAGCTGAAGATAAACACTTGGCTAGTAGGTAGCCTTCTGCTTTAGCTCTGGGACAGATAGATCCATTCTTATTAGCTTATGCTATACCTCTCAGTCATTAATTATTTTGAATATCATCCCTCAAATAATAATATCAGCCTAATAGTTTGTTAGTTGAAATTCACTTATTCTCAAAAGGTCAGTGCATCTTGCGACTTAAAAAAATTTAATTAATTTTGGAAGACCTGTTTCTTTTCACAGGCATATTTCTTTCACTCCAGTGAATCCTTCTAAATAAGAACATTTAAACACTCCAAATTCTTTTTATTAAAATTCATGTTTTGGTCCATAAGGTAAGAAATCAATCTAATAAATTTTTTTTCATTAGTGAAAAAGGTCTTAAGTCATATTTTAAAAGTGTTTGCTCCCCTTTTGCATTTAAATCATGAAAAAAAAAAGATTTTAGTTAAAACTGGTTTTGGGCAGTATATGATTAGTCCATAACAGCATTAACACTCTTAGAAATGAACCTTTTCTGACACCATCTTGGAGCTTACTAATAAATCTCTAATAAGCTGGTGTATATAACTTCTTACATACTATTTTAACAGAGTCAAAAATCAATGGTAAAATATTTTAAGCTATAAAGATATGATCTGCCACTGTAACCAAGGGCAAAGCTTTATCTTTCATATCTTTTTGGAGAAGAACACACTGAAGTATTTGTCATACCCCCCTTTTTTGAGTAATAATTGATTTCAGGTACAAAATTTTTCCCATTAAAAAAGGGCATTGGTTAAAACTAGACTGTAAATTTGCATATTTGAAACCCAAGGAAGATGTCCTTCAAAGATTAAAGTACTAAAAGCTTATGAAAAGTTATAAACAAATTAAGAAGTTCACCCACTAGGTGGGTCATTTACCTCACCTATAGAGTTATGTTGGCACTATTAATTATACATTATTTATAATAAATATTGTGTTCTGGAATTATTTGTAAGTTACATTGATTCTGCTACTATATATTTCATATATTCTTCTTTGTGAAATTTATGATTTAAATTTCTTAGATTTAAATTTCTTAGAGACCAATGATTATATTCCTTGTTCTTTTGTTGAAACCTATTATTTCTTCATTTAGGAGTATAAGGGCAACTAACAAATATCGTTAACAATGACAATGGCAGTGATAATGAAGAAGGGGAGGCTGATGGCAGTAGAGAAAGAATAGTACATATAAAGTATAAATGGATGTGAGCATTTAGTTAAGTTTCTAATTAGGAAGTTTGAGCAACCAATTCTTTATAAACTTTTACAAAAATACCTTTTTTCATTAGTTATATTAAGACAGAGCAGGAAGGAACAGGACTTCTGTCTGCTCTGCATCACTATCAGTTCTACTTTTGAATATTCTGTATACAAGGGAACTGGCAAAAGATAAATGCCCAGGACACAGAGGCCCTGTTTCTTCTAGGTTTCAACTCATTTTAGCTGATGCTAGTGTATCCTGAAAATATTTCAAAATGAGCACTGTTATATATTCATGTGACAGGGCTGGCCTTTCTCACCTATGTTAGGTAATTAGCATTAGGTATTCCCAAGTTTTCCCCCTTGTCTACTGGAACTGTGCTGGCAATTCTTTTCTATGTATAGTTACATGTCCTTTTGCCAAGGTAAAGTCATGAATTGTTTCCTTTAACCTTCTGTATCACACTCTCCAAAGAGCACACACTACTTCATCAAACACAGGCAGTAACTAGATAATGCCACTGGAGTTCCCATATATCTCTACAAGTCATAACCATTGCTTTCCAACCTCTGTACACCACAGCCCATCTAGAAAGTGATTAAATTTTTTTTTTTTACAACACACACAGGGGCAGAAGGGTAAAGGCAGAGGGGATCAGTATCTCAGCACATTGGCAACATAATCAGGGGGCATGCATGCCCCTGAAGGTAAGGGCAGATTCTATCACCTACTAAGACCCTTGGACTGCCTTCCTTCTGCTTGTAATATGAGCAAAGCAATATGTTTCCTCAACTCTTGTCCATCTTTTCCATCTGAAAAATTATTCATTCATTGAATCCAACTTTTATTGTGAGGTTATATATAGCCAGATTCTATGGCTATCTATAATCTAGCGTAGCCTCTACGCTAGATTAGGCATACAAATATAAGAATGCCACATTTTCTGCTACTTAGTGGATTTATATATTTCTGAATATAAGCTCTACCAGCAGGACATTCATTTTTCTTTCCTGCTTTCCCCTCCAACTCTATTTGTCTTCTGCAGGGAATTATAATATCCTCACACCCGCTGGTTTCTTGGTTTTTCAACGAAAAGCATTTTTGTCCTCTTGGCTTACAAAACAGGTGGCTTGCTTCTCTTTTTCTAAATATATTAATACAATTTTAACATATTATCTCACATCTTAACAACACAAACTCTGTAAGTAAAATAGACACTTATAAATCCTAGATACAGATTTGTTATAAAATCTAGATATAGATACAGGATATCGCAATTGGATCAGAAAGTATGGAAACCAGACATCTGTTGGGTGTCACTATTGGGGGTGGAGAATCATGTACTGTTTCCTGACCTCCCAATTTTTCAAAGCTGGAATTCCTGGTCCGGGCTGCCGTGATGGACAAGAGACTTGTGCATTCACAGAATCCTACACTGAGAGGAACTCAGGCTTGATTTCATATTCTTCAATTACCATCTTAAATATCTTAATGATTTTTGGACAGTGAGTCCACATTTTCACTGGCCCTGTGAATTATGTAGCAGGTTCTGTCTCTGACATATTGCTCTGGGGGTAGTTCATTCTTTGCTTTTCTGCCAAATAGTCCACTGAAATCTGTAGTTGCTTTGGTAATAGACAGCTTTAAACTATCAAGGAACTGAGGAGTTTGAAATCCTGATGCTGCAGTACCGAAGACTTACTGCAGCCCATCTGAGAGACACCTCTCCCTGCCTTCTGTCTCCAGCCATTAACCAGATCAGTCAATAAGCCGAGGTGCCAAGAACAGCAGCCAGCATGCTTATGAGGGACTGTATTCTTACTCCTGGCAAGATCTAGGGAAACTCTCACCTTTGGATGGTGTATAATCAGAGATGAGATCTCCTTCCTTAGGCTAATTTTGGTCCAATTGTCTTCTTTTATTTTCTGGTATCCTTGTTGGGAGGGTAGGAATTGATTTGATTGGGTCAAGAAGAATCCCAGCATAAAAACTCACCTTTGGGTGGTATTTCTCTATCAGTCCTTAGCCCTCATCCTTTGAACCTTCTTCCTTTCAAATCATAGCACACACAGAGAGAAAAGGAAAAAACAAAACAAAATAAAACAGATGAGGGTAGGTTTCCTGCCTCTGCTCTGCAGCGAGCTCTGTCCAGCTGTGTTGTATTTTATTCTCAAATAGGTCTCAAGTTTACACTTGTTACCATGGTGATCAGTCGCTATCTACTCTACAAAGTCATTTTTACCTTCCCCTTTCTTCAACAGGAAATTTGCATTTTATAACTTTTCCTTTAAGGCTGTTCTTAACATCCAAAATCTGCTCACTAGATGAACAGACATCATTTTTTAAACTTAAAGAAACTAAGCCTATTTTGAATAGTTTTACACTTATTTTGTACATAATTTAGTGTTTTTCTTTACCTTTATAGGAAAATGCACCTTAAACTTCAACATAGTGTGGTCAAATATTTGGACTGCATAAGATGGGCATTGACATAATTTGTGTTAATAACACACTGATGTACTTGGCATGTAATTTGATTTGCTATAAAGTTAAAACATGCAATGAAGAGATTACTAGGGAATAATATCCAAAAGTGGGGATATTTTTCAAATTTTATTTATGGGGTTGAAATTTAAACCTGCACAGCTATGTATCACCCTTCTTAAAAAAAAAAGGGGGGGGGAAACTGGAGAGATAGAAACCACTTTTATTCCCTAGTGTGGAATAGGAGGATGGTATTTTCTAAATAGTGACAGTCTATTTTTAATCTTTTAGCTTTCCATTGATAATAATAGATGAAACTGAAGTTTAAAAGAGGTTGTCACAGATGATTTAAATAAGCAAATCAACTTTTTCAATGACATAGACTTTTTCTTTCTGGGGGTGGTTGAGGGTACTTTAGCCATTAATCATTAGCCAGGGATCTTAGGTGAACATCCATTCAACATTCAATTTTTCAAGAAATTTTAGTTGAATGACAAATACTGAATCTGAGTTTTTATGCTGGGATTCTTCTTGAGCTGATCAGATTCAACTCCTACCCTCTTAACAAGGATGTCAGACAATAAAAGAAGAAAATAAGGGGTCAACTATCAAGACAGGGAACAATAAGATTGAACTGAAATTAGCCTAAGGAAGAAAACCTCATCCCTGATTATACATTGGAGTTGTATTGAGAACCTTAAAAACAAAATCTAAAAGAACAGTCCAATTCTCAGGTGCCATTCCAGACCAAGCAAGTCAAAAACTCTGGAGGACATCTTGAAGAATCAGTAATTTTACAAGCTTCCTAGGTGATTCTTATGAGTCAGGTGATTCCTAGGTGATTCACCTACAGTACAGTGGTCTCAAGCTTCAAGCAGCATCAGAATCACCTAGAGCATTTATTGTTTTTGTTTTTGTTTTTTTTAAAGATTTTATTTATTTATTTATTTATTTATTCATTTATTTGACAGAGAGAGGCACAGTGAGAGAGGGAACACAAGCAGGGGGAGCGGGAGAGGGAGAAGCAGGCTGCCCACTGAGCAGGGAGCTAAATTCCAGGACCCTGGGATCATGACCCAAGCTGAAGGCAGACGCTAATGATTGAGCCACCCAGGCACTCCAACCTGGAGCATTTGTTAAACCACACATTGTTGAGCTCCAATTCCAGAGATTCTAAATTATTAGGTCTCGGGCAAGGCCTAGAATTTGTCATTAACAAGTCCTCAGATGTTGTTGAGGCTGTTAGTTAAGGGACCACCTTTTCAGAACCAGTGTTATATAAATACCAGGAAGTCATCCCAAGGATGTACTATTTCACTCAAGACTAGAAGGATACATGGACAAAGCAAAAGCAGGTCATTGGGGAGGGCTTTGAGCATAAAACAATGGCTTGTGAAAAGGCCTAGATCAAGAAATAGTACTTGAAAATTAAAAAAAAGGTCTGTTTTATGCTTGGAACACAGAAAGCAACGTGAAGTATGCTTAGAGTTATGTATAGTTGAAGTGGCAAGCAGGGAACATCTTGAGTGATGTTATAAACCTAATATTAAGGAATTTGTACCTTACCCTACAGCCCATGGTGACTTATCGAAGGTAAATAGGGAATGACACACTCTGATCCTCAATTTGGAAAGTTAATTCAGGTTGCAGAGTCACACTAAAAGCTATTGCATTTATGCTATGGCAGAGTGGATAAAAAGAAGAAAACAGACTCAAGAATGATTCCATAGAACTTTAAGACTAATTGGTAGTAAGTGAAGGAGGAGTCAAGGGTGACTTCTCTTCAGGCTTGGAAAGATAGGTAGAGGATAGAGCCTCTGCCAAGACGTGGAGCAAAGACATTGGGTCAGTGGAATATAAACTGTGTGAATTTCAGGACCATCCTGTGTAAAAGGAGAATAAACATCTAAATCATAGGGCCATTATAGGATTAAATGAGGCTCTGAATAAAATACTTAACATGGAACCTGGTATATAAATTCTCCTACTTCCTGACTTCTCAATTTAATAACCATTCTTTGTCCCAATTAAGGAAAAGTGCAGATCTTCAAGCACATAATTTTGTGTTCTTAAGGGTCTACAGTAGTGTCCAGTCTTCCATTCCAAAAGATATATGCTATTATTCCTAGTAAGATAACAGAAAACCAAGATGGTGTTCTTACCATGGTAGATTGAGACACAGGGTAAGGCCAATTCTTTGTTTTCTCATTTTACCAATTTTTGCAAAATTAAAACGTCAGAAGTGGTTTAAAGAAATATTTGCAGCAATGCTTTATTGCTTGATAATAGCAGTTTATTGTTTTGTGTGTATGCCGAGATCCCATTATGAAGGATATTTGATGGACAAGACATATGCTGATTTTTATCAGGACTTTTCTCTGTGTACTTAAGATTAAGAAGAAATTATTTGACCTAGTATAGAATAAGTCCATCTAATAATCAAAGATGTTTTAGTAGGGTTTTACCCTATGCATGTTCTACCAATAATGCAATTTGTTGACTGTTGTTCTAGCTTATTTTGTTTCTCAACTAAAACATGATGAAAATTGAACTCCAAGTTTTCAGGTTCATTGCTGGTAGATGAATGTGTTCTTTTGAAACAGAGAGGGCTTCCCACATGGAAATCTTAACTTAGAGTCTCAACTTCAATTAAACACGTGCTGGATTGACCATTTCTAAAGAATTGTTAGCCCTGTGCTTTGTGACATGCTCCTCCAACACCTTTATTTCTTACTAAGCAAGAGGGCTTCTTGAAGGAAAGGGCATTAGAATAATTTAAAATTATTTGGGAAAATATTTTAAGATCTTCCTTGAAATATTCCATTTTGAATTATACCCCCAAGAAAATAAATCTGTTTGAGCACCTGGTAATATCACAGATAGGCCATCTGATTGAGCAGAGGGCAAGCTGGGTTTAGCATAAGCCCCCAAAAAGAAACAAAAATGTTCTTTTTTCCTAATTCATTGAAAATCACTTCTACAAAGGTGGCATATTTGTTTTCAATCCCCACAGCAATAGCCATTTTTACACTTTATTTATGCTCAGAAAAAAATGGCACATGAAATACATGTGATAGGAAAACTGTTTTCTCCTTTGTTATGATTAATTATTCTTGAGGAGATAGGGAAGGGGAGTGTCAGGGCTTTATATGTGTTAAGGGGCTTATGATTTTCAGTGATATTATTTATTTCTATTATGATTGGACAATCATTCTATATTTTGCTCTTTCATGCTATGTATGCATGTGTACATATGTGATCCCAACTAAAGTGTTTCCTTTTACTACCCATAAAAAGTGAACTTTAGGCTGATTCAAGAGGTATGCAAGAAACTACACAAGGGAAGACTTAACATTCATAAATTCGTATCACAAGCCCAAGTGAATATTCTCTACTCAATATCTTTTCTCTCAAACAACTTAGGGGCTGCATGCCTACTCTTAAAGTTCTACTAACTTGCTATGATAATCTTTTTAGAGAGGTGACCTCATAAAAAGTAGAATAGCTTTTGCTGGAGGTATCTAACTGTTGGATGTAGGCACTCTGATTTGTAAGGATTTGTAGCTTATATGGCTATGACCTGCACAACGTAAGGGCAAAGAAAAGGAAAAGCTCATGCCTGGATTTTCTTCTTAGGGTACTAAATACTGTGAAATAGGTGAACCACGTATCAGGTCTGGCATCTGTTTCCTTTGTGGTCTTGCTCAAACTACCTAACTTCCATGACCTCAGATTTACTCATCTGTGAAACTGGGCTAATTATACCTATCTCATAAGTAGATATTACCTTTAATTAGGAGGGATCAATAAGACAAAATATGTTGACAGTTTATTAGTTACTAATAGTATGTTTACTTTGAAATTAGTAAATGGTAGTTGGAATCTTCTGAAACTTACTTGTAAGGAGTACCATATTTAGCAATATTACTCTCTTCAACCATGTGCATGAGACTATGATGGACCTCTATTTAAGATATTTTGGGCTTAAGCTAAATTTACCCATCTTATACATGCTTGCTTATCCATTATTTTACAATAACATTATTGGCATACTTTCAAACATAGTGACATAGAAAAATTCAGGGCATTAGACAAGTCGAGAAAATATGCATTCTGGAAAAAAAGTAGGTGCTAATGCCTTAATTGTTCACACAGTCAAATGCCCCCAAAATTGCCAAAGCTTCATTTCACTTTGCTAGGGTACACATGCCCAAAATATTAACCACTTTTCTAGAGTACCCTGACTGCAACAGTAGAAACAGAAGCAGCTCAATCAAAGCAGGCAGGAGGATGAACTGCTCAGGGGAATTTCTGTGCATGTCCCTTGTGGGCTCAGCCTCCTTCTGTTGCTTGGTTTCAAGCCAGGAAACTTGCTTCTGATAGTTAGATACTGTTTTTAATTATAGAAGAAGCATCTTATAGATTTCCTATCCATCTTAATAGTGCATTTTAATATTTTGTAAATGAAATCACTATTGCCTCTGTCACATTTGCCTCATGTTTGACGCACTGGAGAGTGAGGGAAATGATTAGAGACCATGTTTATATGAAAGTGATACAGGAGAGGGAATCTGTTGTGTCTGCATGCATTATTTTTTCCCATACCTGAAATTATGTTACCTCTCACTTCGGATTATAGAAATAACACATCCTCATGGAATAGCCAAACAATAAGTAAGAAATATTAAAAAAAAAAGAAAAACATAAAATCTCACTCCCAGAGTGACACAGATGAACATTTTTGGTGAGCAGTCTTTCAGATATCTCTATAGGTATGCACGGGCACATACATGTATATACATATACATGTATACAGTATATACATGTCATTGCATATGAATGGATTTATACTATATGTGCTACTTTGTAACATGTCCCCTTTTTCCCTTTCCTTTCTCCTTTCCTCCCTTCCTCTGTATATTACTTTCTCCCCTTCCTTCCTTCCTTCCTTCCTTCCTTCCTTCCTTCCTTCCTTCCTTCTTCCTCCTTCAGATAGAGTTAATTATATACCTCTTCCATGGCAAATTATTATCCTTAGTTCATACAATATCCCTCTTTATAAGTTATATATATGTGTGCCATTGTATTCTTATTCCCCAGTCTCATGACTGTTTTCCTACTCCAGGTTGGTGATCATGTGAAAGAATTAATGCACATCTTATTAATATCTGGAAAATGTCTATAGCAGTTCTGTTTGCTTGTATTTTTAACTTGCATGAAGGACAGTGTTTTGTCTTGTAGATGTCCTTCTGTTTCTTTTTCTGTTCAGCACTATCCTTGCTCTTATGTATGCAGTTAACCTATTGTTTCTAGGTGTCTTTTGGGCCATGTAACACCATCTGTCCATTCCATAGGGATGGGCATTTGATTGCTGCCAGATTATTGATCCTTATACAGTGTTGCAGCAAATATTGCCTTAGATGCTCCTTTATGGGTTTGTGAGAAAACTTCTTTGGGGTGTGTGTCAGGAACAGAATTGCTGAGTCATGGACGGAGTTTATACTTAATTTGATTAAATATGCCAATTTAGGCTCCATCGATGTTAGTAAGTCTGGTATTGATAGACTCTGGCCTTGCTACACAGAATTCTGGTTTCTCCAAAAGTCAGGAGGTGGTCAGCCATCTCAGATGGAGCATCATCGCTCTGTGATTCTCTTGGGACTATAGACAAGTTACTCTAACTGGTCCATTGCATGCCTGTTCTAGGCTGGAAGACAGCAGCAGCCTGGGCAACCATTTGTATTGAAGGTTTGGTTTGGTTATTTCTCAAAAATGGGCAAAGAATTGCCTATGGGTAAGGTCATAGATTTGAAAAACTATTTTTTTTTCTCATGATGGTATGGGTTGCTTTCTTAGTTAATGACTATCACTAACTTGTTTCCCTTATTATAACTACAGAAAATTCCCTTGAATTTTCTCTTACTTTGCTTCATTTTATCAACTATTTAGTGGTTTACCTTGAGGATTAATTTTGTTTTTTCATTCAATGCTGGAGTGAATATCCTCACTCATATAAATTTTTATGCAGTTGATTGTTTTTCTCCTTAATGTAAGATTCTAGATGTAAAATTGCTCCAGTAAAAGCCATACACATTTTACTTTTTGCACTGTCAGATTTGCTTATAAGACGGCGATATATTTTTATATAGCCTCACGCACAATGTATGAAGGTATCCATTTCCTCCATTCTTAATGATGAACTTATCAATTTCTAATAATCTGATTTTATATAGCTTTTAAACTTATTTGATTCAAGTGAAGATGAATATTTTAAATATATTACTGATCTTTCTATAAATTTGTATCCTTTTCAAATAATTCTATCAGTATAATTTATATTCATATTATTTATAAGATCTCCGTGAGGGCAAAAGCTGTTTCAGTTTCATTGACCTCAATTTCCCATTTTCTAGCACTTAGTAGCTGCTTGATAAATGTTTGCTGAATAAACATTAATATTTTGTCTTATATATTCTGCAGTTTTTGTTTTTGCTTTTAAATTTTATTTTTGCTACAGATGTGTATATCAATCTACCTATCATTTTTCCCTCTGATTTTTGGCTATCGTATATTCTTAGTCTTCTTGATACCTATTTTATCATAGTACTTTTATGACTTTATTTAATAATTTTTTTTTCAATTTATGTGTAATGGACTTGGTGAGATGAGTAAAATACTTTAAATACCTAATGTTCAAAATTCAGAAGATACCAGAGTATACTGCAATATGTTTCTTCTAAACATTACTCTACTAATCAAGACCTATGAGTGAACAACTGGGCCTCTGAGCATCCTTTTTAAGAAGCAGTATATTGGGGCACCTGGGAGGCTCAGCTGGTTATGCGTCTGCCTTTGGCTCAGGTCATGATCCCAGAGTCCTAGGATGTAACCCTTCAATGGACTCCCTGCTTACTGAGGAGCCTAGTTCTCCCTCTCCCTCTGCATGCCACTCCCCTTGCTTGTGCTCTCTCTCTCACTATCTCTCTCTCTTTCTGTCAATTAAATACATCGAATCTATTTTTTAAAAGTAATGTATTATAGGGACTGTTCTGCATTTTACCTTTCTTAGCTTAAGAGTAAATCATGCTATACCAGTATAAAAGGAGCTTCTTCAATCAATTCATTGCATGATGGAACATTATATATTCAAACAGTTTCATATGATGGATGTTTAGGTTTTCTAAATTTTGGCTGTTACAACAATACTGAAATCAACAACCTATACAACTGCTTTTTGCATGTATGAGTGTATGTGAGGTATATGTCCTAGAAATGCGATTAATCAAAGCCACATTGAGATACCACTTTAAGTCATTTAGAATGGCCAAAATTAACAGGACATGAAACAACAAATGTTGGAGAGGATGTGGAGAAAGGGGAACCCTCTTAAACTGTTGGTGGGAATGCAAGTTTCAAAAGCCACTTTTGAAAACAGTGTGGAGATTCCTTAAAAAATTAAAAATAGAGCTACCCTATGACTCTGCAAATGCTCTACTGGGTATTTACCCTAAAGATACAGATGGAGTGAAAGAAAGGACCATATGTACCCTAATGTTCATAGCAACAATGGCCATAATCGCCAAACTGTGGAAAGAGCCAAGGTGCCCTTCAACAGATGAATGGATAAAAAAATACATGGTCCATATAATCAATGGAATATTAAGCCTCCATCAGAAAGGATGAATACCCAACTTTTGTATCAACATGGACAGGACTGGAAGAGATGATGCTGAGTGAAATAAGTCAAGCAGAGAAAGTCAATTATCAAATGGTGTCACTTACTTGTGGAGCATAAGGAGTAACATAGAGGACAGTAGAAGGAAAGGAAAAGTGAATTGGGGTAAATAGGAAGGAGAGAAGAAGCATGAGAGACTGTGGACTCTGAGAAACATACAGGGTTTGGGAAGGGAGGGGTGGGGGATGGGTGAACCTGGTAGTGAGTATTAAGGAGGGCACGTATTTCATGGAGCACTGGGTGTGATGCATAAACAATGAATCTTAGAACACTGAAAAAATAAAATAAAATTTAAAGTGAAAAAAAGAAATGCAATTACTGGGTCAAGGCATAATGTATTCTTATATTTATGACTGATATTGACAAATTGCCTTCCATAAAGGTTGTACTAATTTTTATTTTTACCAATAAGGAATGAGAATGTCTAGTCTTCCTCCCCATGTACATGTGCAGTGTAGTGTTTTAGTAATATTCAATTTTTTAGGCTATTTTAAACTCCTATTAAATAATTAAATAGCAGGGGTTTTTTAATGCAGAAATTTATGGGCTATGCGATTTTTTTTTTTTTGAGAGAGAGAGAGAGAGTGAGCAGGGAAGAGCAAAGAGAGAAGGAGAGAGAATCATAAGCAGGCTCCATACTCAGCATGTAGCCTGACATAGGGCTCTATCTCATGACCCTGAAATCATGACCTGAGCTGAAATAGAGTCAGTTGCTTCACTGAGTGAAGAACCCAGGTGCTCCTGAGATACTTCTTTTTAATGAAAGATGCCAGACATAGGAAATCTCTTGTTTCTTCATTTTAATTTAAGTGTGCCCTCATTTTAATATCTGTAGTTGTTTTTGCCTGCTTTTAATATAAGATTCATGGACCTAAAGATTAAATATAGACTGTCCACTGTTTAATACTTTATCACATTCTCAATGCATCATTATTATTTTTTTTATTCATTTGACAGAGAGAGATCACAAGTAGGCAGAGAGGCAGGCAGAGAGAGAGGAAGAAGCAGGCTCCCTGCTGAGTGGAGAGCTTGATGAGGGCCTGGATCCCAGGACCCTGAGATCATGACCTGAGCTGAAGGCAGAGGCTTCAACCCACTGAGCCACCCATGCGCCCTCAATGTATTATTTTTTATAGTGTCTTAAGTATTTGAAATTTTGTTAATGACTGATCTATTAAAAAGCAGAGAATGAACTTGGAGCATTTATTTTCACTTTTTAAAAAAACCTTCCCTTTATATTTAACTTTAGTTTCAAGGGGTATCCTACACCTAGCAAACTACATAAAGTGCTCTCCTTAAGTACTGGCTCTGTGTGTCCTGTGCAGCCACCTCCCAGTCAAGACTAGAATATTTCTACACTTCTTAGTGTCTTCCTGCCTGTGCACTTTTCCCGTTTATACCTCCCCATCCTAGAGATAACCGCTTGCTTTTGTTTCCTGTCGCTTCTGTAACAAATGACTCCAAACTTGGTGGTTTCACGTAATAGAAATGTATTTTTTTA